>VMDR010000319.1:0-269565 GCA_007922815.1 Macrotus californicus
ACTGCTCTGCTCACTCAGTCATTTCGAATGTGGTCCCACAGTGCACATGCTCACTCAGCAGCATCTACCACCCCACTGACTAGTGCAGTGAAGCCGTCACTGTTCACACATGCGCATTCCAGTCCACTCTCCTTGGCTGCCAGGTGACACTGATGGTGTGCAAATGCTCTTGTTATATTAACAATGGCTGGACTTTTTCTGGACAAACCTTGTATGTTCAAGACAACAGATAACCAATTGGAGGTTTTCACCAAAGAACAGGAATCCTGTTACAAAAAAATTTCAAATGGAAATTCTAAAACTAAAACATAGAGTAATTGGAATTAGGAACCCCATAAATGGATTTAAAAGCAGACTGGACAAAGCAGAAGATAAATTTATGAACTTACGATAGATCTGTAGAAAACATTCAGACAAGTATGGAGAGGAAAAAGACGGAAAGCACAGAAAGCACCTGAAGAGACAGGGGATTCAGTAGGAGAGTAACGTAGCTGTACTTGGAGCCCCAGAAGAAAAAGAAGGAAGAACAGGGAAGAAGAGACGCCAACAAGGGTTTCCCCAAACGGACCAAAGGGCATCGAGCTGCAGGCTCAGGAAACTGAGAATGCCGAGGAGGACGGCCAGGAGAGGGCCGCAGCCAGTGACATCTGATAAAGCTCTCGAAACTCACAGAGAACCTAAAGGCAGCTGAGCAAAGGACAGGGCCTCCGGAAGACCTGTTTATACATTTTTTTTTCTTGTTTGGAATCACAATTTTGTACCCCTTGACGCGCAGTCCAGCATGTGATCACAGACCCCTCCACAGGGTCTGCCGCAGAACGTTTTCAGTGGGAACGATGCAAGCCAGAAGACACGGGATGGTATCTTACATGCTGAAGGAAAAATGTCAACCTAGAATTCCATACTTAGCAAATTACCCTCCAAACTGAGAGTAAAATAAAATTTTCCAAAAAACAAAAACAGAGATTTCAACCCCAGCAGAGTCGCACTAAAGGGGTCTCCGGGCCAAAGGAAGCCCCCTCCCCCAGACAGAAGCCTGGCATTGCAGCAAGGGCCAGAGCACCAGAGGGACACAGAGGTAGGAAAAGATTGAGTGTGGCTGTCTGTCTGGGTCGGAAATACACTTGAATTAAGGTAGTGCTGGGAAAACTGGACTCCAGATGCCACGGAATGGAACTGGACCCTTCTCTTCCAAAACCCAACTCTAAAACAGGACTTAAGTGTAAGATCCGAAAGCAAAGAAATCCTAGAAGAAAACATGGGGATGCTTCATGATGTGGGACTTGGCGATAGTTTCCTGGATTTGACAGCAAAAGCACAGGCAACAAAACAGAAGTTTCACTTGCAGTCAAGATGGCGGCACAGGCAGACACGGCTCACCGCTTTGCACCGCCACATCAAAATGACAAATAAAATACAGAACCACCATCTCTCAGAACCAGCAGAAACTGAACTGAAGTCTGACGACGACGGAATTAAAGAAACCACACCCACACAGACTGGGAGGAGGGGCGCAGACATGGAACAGGCTGGTCCCTCACCCATGTGGGGTGGATAAAAACTCGGGAGGGATATCCTGGGAGCAAGAGTCCCAGACCCACACCAGGCCCCCCAGCCCAGGAAGATAAGTCCCCATAACTTCTGGCTGCAAAAACCAGCAGGGATTGAGTCCGTAGAAGAAACTTCTGGAGTCCCAAGCAGTTCCCCTTAAAGAACCTGCACATATACTTACTCAGACTCCCTCCCTCTGAGCTCCAGCACCAGATTTGAATCTAAAAAACAAACTAAGCAAACAAGAACAGAAACAGAATCATGAGACAGAGTGTTTCGATGACTGCCAGGTGGGAGAGGGGGGTGAGGCTGTACTCCGCACGAATGAATTGTTTTTGAAGACTTTCAACGTCTTTGCCCCATTTTTGCACCACTTGGTCACGGCTGATTTACAAGCCCACGTGCCCACACCGTGCTGAGGGCTCAGCAGTTTTTGACCAATAGCATCGCCCTCGCCGATGCTGCACCCCCCCCCCCCCCAGGGACCATTCTTTTGTTTCCCCAGAAGAAAAAAGTCCTCAAAGGGAAACGCTTTGCCCATGTGGAAGAGGGAAACAGAACCGGCAGAAGCACCGAAAGGCATCGGAATTGGCGAGTTCAAAACTGTCTGAGCCGCGGGAACAGTGTCCCGATGGGCGCACTGCATCAGATGGAGGGGACCTGGAAGGTGACTGAAGTGTAAACAAGTGAGAATAAACAGTTTTTTATCAATAAATTCCGTGTTCTAGGGTCTGCCCTTGGATCTTTGTTTTTTAAATGAGGACCCTCTACACCGTTTCCCATAGAGGCTGCACCACTTTACCTTCCCACCCGCCGAGCCCAGGGTTCCGATTCCTCCCCGTCCTGGCCAGCGCTTGTCTTTTAAATAGGAGCCGCCCTGACGCAGCGAGACCGCGGTCGTAGCCTCGCGCTGTGTTCTGATGAGCATGTCCCAGGTGGGCGGTGATGGCCAACATCCTTTCATGTACCTTCTGGCCGCTTGTATGTCTTCTTTGGGGCGACGTCTGTCCAAGTCAGCCTGTTTCTGAACCAGGTCGCTTTTTCTTTCTAAATTACTGAGTTGTACGAGTTCCTTATATATCTTGGAGAGTAACCTCTTATTAAATACGTGGCTTTGCAAATATTTCCCATTTGTAGCTTACTATTTCATTTTGTTCACTGGTTCCTTTGCAGAAACTTCTTGTTTTTAAAAAATTATGTTTTATTGATTAAGCTATTACAGTTCTCCTGATTTTTCCCCTTTGCTCCCCTCCACCCAGCACCCCCCACTCCCTCAGGCAATCCCCACACCATTGTTCATGTCCATGGGTCATGTGCATAGGTTCTTTGGCTACTCCATTTCCTATGCTGTACTTCACATCCCCACGGCTATTCCCTGACTACCTATCTGTGCTTCTGAATCCCCTCACCTCTTCACCCATTTCCCCACACCCCTCCCCATCAAAATGCTCTCCATATCCATGATTCTGTCTCTGTTCTTGTTTGCTTAGTTTGTTTTTTAGATTCAAATCTGGTGCTGGAGCTCAGAAGGAGTGAGTCTGAGTAAGTCCATGTGTAGATTCTTTAAGGGGAACTGCTTGGGACTCCAGAAGTTTCTTCTACCAACTCGATTAGGTCTTATGCATCTGCAGCTCTCTGGCTTCCAGAATTACTCCCTTCCATTTCCAGCTTGTCTGCCAGCCCTGGACTCTGCCACCCTGAGCCAGGAAGACTGGCTTCCCACTGCCACAGCTGTGGGCTAGGGAGCACAGTGGCAGTCGCCAGCTACGCGAGCCCTGGGTGAACGTGTGCCTCCCCAAGTGAGGGCACTTCTACAGAGACGCAGCAGCAGGGAGAAGTGAACACCCAGCGTGCCCAGCAGCTGGGCCACCAGCCTGGCCAGGACATCTGGACGGCACCAACAGCAGCCACCACGGTGGCAACAAAGGGACATTCCAGCTGGCCTTGGGTGTGGTCTGGGGCCAATCTGCTAAGAATGAGATTCCTCCCAAGAACCTCCGCTGTGCACCCCATCACCCTCCGTCTGCTCATCTCCGGACACACTTTTTCAGCCCAGAGGAAGCCCACATTTTCGCTCAAAAAAGCCTCAGATGCTGGGCCCTAGGGCTGCGGGGACCTCCGAGACCTTTGGCTCAGGGGATCTTAGTTGTAGGACTCATCTCTCCTGTGGTAACGTTTCCCAGACACAAAATTAAGCACCACCCTTCCCATCACCAGGGCCCCCTCCATGCTGGAAAGCAGAGAGGATGTCAAAATGCTGACATCGAAGGGAACGCTGAGTGACAGGCTCCCTTAATAGCGACTTCAGAGACTTTGTGGTCATAGAACTGCTGGAGGCATAAAAATTTATATTTGGTTCCTTTGCTTTCCTCAAAAAGCAGATTGGATTTTAGGGCCTTTCTTTTCCTAACGAGGTATGCTGTTTCTTTGGGGGGGGGAGGGGAGCTCCACACTGTTTCTATAGAAACCAGATAGAAGGTGCAAAGCAAATGGATGTTCTAGAAGCTAGAAGACCACGGTACGCCACCCGAGCCAGATTCAAACTTAGATTTTTCCTCACTTCTGTTCTACTCATATTATCAGTCACACACACAAATCACAAACGGCATGAGACGGAAAACGTCGGGGCATCCTTTGCTTTGGAAAACAGCCGAGAAACAACAGGAAATTCTAGAAATGGAGGAAACCATTTTTCCATAATACCTCGCATGCCTTCCTCAGACACTGAGACACACGTCTGTTTGGAACCTTAATACAGCCATATTTTCACTCCATAAAAAACACGTCTCCCAGGGAAAACGGTATTTCACCACACTCATCTTTCAAACCATCACTAAAAAAGTAACAGAGACCCATTTCTGACCTCTGGAACCTTCTGCACAATCGACGCCAGTCAGTGGAGTGAGTAATTACACTGGCGGCGCGACTTCGTGCTCAACGGTCTCGTTTGCCAGTTAGAGGCTTCCACCACGAGCAGAAACCGTGGGCTCCGTGTGTCCCCGGCCATCGCGGTGACGTCTCCGAGCAGCTTCTCAGCAAACACGTTTTAACACGCAGACCTCAGGTCTGGGGGCTTCGCTCCCCAACGATACCGGACGCAGTCGCGGTATCCGCGGCCTCTGCACGTCCATGGACAGCGTCAGGACCTGCTCCACCATCCATCCACCTCTACGTCCGACGACGGGCTCTGCGGCCTGGGCACCTGTGGCGTCGCATCCTCCATGAACTTCTGCCTACAAGCCCGAGTCCCACCGTCATAAGCAAGGCCACATCAATGCGATGAGCTCACGGTGCCGAACGCTCAACGGTACTTCCTGGTTTGACGGCAAGGCCGCCCTGCCTCCTATTTCCCAAATGTCTCCAATCTCAGCCGCTGCGTTCTCCACAGCCTCGAGATGAAAGGCTCACTGATGAGCTCCTGCTACAGACTGGCTGTGCCCCCTGTTCCGGCCTCCACGCCATCACCTGCACTCGAAGAAAGGGTCCTGGCCCGGCTGCTTTCCCATGCTTTCCACCACAGGGTGGCCAGGGGGATGCTGGGAGCAAAACGCCCGGCCATTACGCCCGGGGCCAGCCCAGGGGCTCCAGCGTGCCGCCTTCGGCCGCACTCAGCTCCTAAAGAGGCCGAGCCGCTGCAGAGGATGGACGGGCCAGTGTTGCAGTCAGGCCACGGGGCAAGTTCCCAAGAGCAAGGGACCTCCAGAGTCTTGGGCAAGACGAAGGCGTCGCCCAGATTGGCCGAGCGCTTTTGGCACCGCCTCCTCTCTGTAGAGTCTTCCGGTCTCCACCGGAAGCAGCTGCCCTGTGAGGAGGAAGTCCCGCCTTCTCCTCGGGGGTTGCGATGTGGGGGCGGGGCTTCATCCAAAGGCCCTTTCCTCTGACCTTCGCCTTTGAAACGTGCTTTCTGCATCTCCCAGTCCTCTCAGAACTCAAGGGTTCCCTTCTTCTTTTTCCACCTCACCTTCCTACAGTTTCTTTTGTCCTTCCCTTTGCTTCCCTTTCTGCTTCTTCACCCTTTCCTCTCCAGCGCCGTTATCCTTAAAAGCCACAAACCAGAAGCCACATGGCCCTTACATCGCTGTCCTTGAACTGTTGTCAAGGGCCGCAGAATCCTGGTTCCAGCAGACGCCAGCTGGGTAAGGGAAACCGGAATTAATCTGACGCTGTAATGGGATTAAAAAGCAAGTATTGGGTTGGCCAAAAAGTCTGTTACATTTTTTTCCGTGCGGTGGCTCTAGTGGCCGGGCTTAGTTGCCTTTAACCGCATTGGAAACAACGTTAGTATGCATTGTGACAGCTGTCATACCAGCGTGCATTTAAAAAAACTTGTCAAAATTGGGTATTTTTGTGCAGCCATTTTAGTATTGAAGATGGAAGAAGCTATGTAACATTTTTGGCACATTATGCTTTATTATTTCAAGGAAGGCAAAACCACAACTGAAACACAAAGACTTGTGCAGTGTAAGGAGAAGGTGCCGTGACTGATCGAACATGGCAGAAGTAGTTTGCGAAGTTTCTTGGTGCTATTGACATTTTGGCCAAATAACTGCTGTAGGGCTGTCTTATGCATTGGAAGACGTTCAGCCACTCCCCTTGGCCTCTACCCACTAGAAGCCAAAAGCAGGAGAGAGCCGACGCAGTCAAAATATCCAAATCACTAAAGTTATTGGTGAAAATGAAAAACGTGCTTTCATTTTACGGAAAAAAGCTAAGTGGACCTTTTGGCTGATGCAATACTTGGGCACAAGCTGCCCCAGAGGCGCAGACTTGGGAAGCCCCCGAGCTGTGTGCCCTGCTGTGGCCTGTGATCTCGCATGAATCCTGCCTCTGTGAGCACTGAGAATCTGGTTCACCTGTGAGGCCAGGTGTCCACGGGATAAACGCCGAACCCTGTGTGACCCTGGAGCCAGCATCCTTTCAAAAACCAGCCGATGTGAGATGTTCTGTCCCAGCGCGCTGTCCTCCACCTTTGAAAAGAGAACCCGGCTATTGAATGCTGGGCAGGAGGGGTATCCTTTCGAAAGAAATGCAAAGCCGAGGGTCCAAGTCCCGAAAGCAGACAGAGCCTGAAAACAGATGCCAGCCCTCCCGGTAGAAAATTATAGGCACTAGTGAGTCTATTCGATGTTATGACTAATCATGGTTAATGCCGGCTGTTGTCAATTAGCCTCATTAGCACAAGCAGTTGGAGCGCAGGATGCCATTACTTTAATTACCGAGCAGCTGTTCATTTGTGGAGAGGGGTGCATTTCCAAAAAGGTTACGCTTTCTGAAAATTAACTGTAACCTCCTTCATTGTTGGAAATTCAGGAAAATGGAGGGGAAACCATAAGCAAGCAGATAAAAAATTAAGGTGATGAAAGTTGCACAGTAATTTTTACTATTATTTTTCTACTATTTTATTTCCTTGGCCGCAGTGGACTCGGACCACTGTATGCTTTTTTCCTGAAATCTGTGAGTGGGAGGCAAAATTACTCACATTAGGGTTCGGCCAGGACATTAAGCCCATTAGGGAGGTAATGCCGAAGAGCTGCCCAAGCGGGGCTTTCTCTGCTCGCCCCTGGCTCAGGAGAGGCGCCCGCACGGCAACCATGCTGGGCCAGTGCTTCCAGACCAGCCCAGGGCCCACAGCCCACCCTCCCACAACCCTGCCCCCAGGTCTTCCCTGCCCACAGGTCCCATTCACCCACACTGTGGATAGGTCCCTGTCCCTGCTGGAGAGCTGAAGGGGGCAGCGGGGGCTTACCCGCAGGGAGAGAGGCCCCTCCCGCTGCACCCTTAGCTCTGGCCCGAGATGGGGCTCGTCAAGGGGCCCAGTGCACGCTGCTGCAGCACAGGACAGCGGCCTGGGGCCCAGAGCAGGCGGCTGGCCAGCAAGCGTCACCTACCAGAGCTCCCCCTTCCTTCCCCTGGGCTGCTGCTGCCCTAGCCTCTTTCAGTGCAGAGGTCTGGGACCCCTTCTCTGCCAGCTACCACCTCCCCTCGGCCTGTCCCCCAACTCTGTTCCCTGCCTCACACCCTCCCAGCAGGTTCCACACACCCAGATTCTCACTCCTTGAGTATGGCCTTGCCCATAAACACGAGTGGGGGCCTGGAGGGGCAGGCCCCCCTTTAAGCTGCCATCCAGTCATGGTTCAGTTGGCTCTTGTATGCCAGGCCCTGAGGACTCCATGGTCCCCACCTCCGTGGAGCTTACACTCTGCAGGGGCCGATGGCCCTTCAATACTCAAAAGTCAGAATAACAACACAGCACGCTGTGTCACCAGCCCAGAGCCCCAGACTCAGAAACACCTGTGGTGTGGTTGGGCTGCCATGAGACTGTACCACATAAGGACGCATGCAGTGAATGCACACCCAGAAGGTCCAGGGTCGCCGGAAGCCCCCATCCGTCCCCTTCCAACTGACACCCCCACAGGCGAACCGACCGGAGGGCAGACGGCGGGCCTGGGGCCAGTCCCCAGCTTCACCGTAGGGCATCTCCAGCCTGCACTTGCCGTCTGCTTCCTGCTCGCTCGGGCCGCACGAGGTGGTGCGTGGCCTGGTTGCAGATGGCGGCAGGGTCCAGGCTCCCGGTGGCCGAGAGCCAAGAATTGGGCTGACCACACAGACACAGCAAGTGAGAGATTTATTGAGCGCACTTCCGAGGATGGGGGAGCGGGCCATCTCTGGCCAGGGACTGGCTCCCTTCTAGTGAGAACGGCTACAGGCTTTTCAAGGTTTTACTTCAGCTTCTGTGCATGAGGCTTTCCACAACCCTCCTGGACTGCCCACTCGGGGAGGAACCCACAGTGCTATTGGTTGTCAGGTGTCACAAAGCGGTTCTCAGAAACCAGGCTGTGGCTGCCGGCAGCTGCAGGGTCTCCTGTTCATCTCCTGCCTCGGCCCGAGGACCCTGGTCTCGGCTGCTCCGCAATGTTTCTTGGACAGATGACCGCGGTCTATTTTTCCATTCTGCTGTTGGTGGGTATTTGTGCCACAGAAACAAAAATTGCCTGTGTCCCCCAGTCAGTATGTTTGGCTGGCTGCTGGGTGCTCCGGCCTATCGTGACGTTTCCCCTAGGAGGACCCCCAAACTTGGGATCCCCAAATCCTGGCCCTGGTTCCCCATCCTCACCCCCATGGGGAGGGTGTTCACGCCTGCCCCCCCTCAGCCCCCTCCTGCCCCGCTTCGAGCCCCGCACCCTCGGGGCCACACCAGGGCTGGGGCTGCGGGGCTCAGGCGGCCACTCAGTCTCCTCTCGTGTCCACCCTGCAAGGCGACGTTTTACAGCCTGGCCCAGACAGGAGTTTATCGAGCAGGTGTCAGCGTGCCAGACGGCAGTTTCATGGTCTCCTGCCGCTGCTCCTGCTGGGGGCACTGAGTCCCAGAACAACTTGTCATTCTCTCTGGAACGCCCGCTGGGGGCGTTTGTCCTGAAAACAAACCCGGTGGTGAGATCGCCGTGGCAACCGTGAGGGATTCTGGTGGCAGAAGAGTTCCTGCAGGTGAGCTCGGCCTCCCGGGGGCACTCACACCAGGCAGGACTTGTGTGATGGGGCCCTGCCCTCGGTGGTGCCACATGAGACCAGAGTGGCCCGGGGCCCCAGCAGGAGCTCAGGTCCCCAAGGGGCCTGTGTCCTCTGGCCTGAGTTGCATGTCCCCAGGCAGGGGCAGAGGGAAGGAGGTGCCAGGCTTGGCCCTCGAAGAGGTCCCTGGTCTCCCCAGGGAAGGGGGGTGAGCAGTGGCCCTGACACCAGCAGTCTCTCCATTAAGGGTAGGGAAGACACGGTCTGCCCTCCTGTCTCCAAGCCGTCCTCCTTGGCTCGGCCCCCTGGGCTGTCCTGTCCCATGGGTGAGGAGAGCAGCAGGACACTCTTCCCCAGGGACTCCGTACCTGTGGCAGTGGGTGGGGGAGAGGCCAGCAGCTGCCCACAGCCCACAGTGCGGACAGCCCGCAGAGAAGCCCTGGTCCCTAGGACAGGAGGCACAGAAACAGCTGCCCAGCCCAGCGGGCCTTCCCACGAGGGAAGAGGGGTGCCAACTTCTCCACCCCAGGCTCCCCCTCCTCAGTCCTGGGGCCCCACAAACAGCCTCCTGGGGACCAAAGGCAAAGGCTCTGGATAATCCCAAAGGGCCGAAAGGCACTGGGTCAGGGAGTCTTGGGAGGGGTGGAGTTTCTGGGGCCCTGGAAAAGGTGGGGCTCTGGGGGGAGGGTGTATGTGTGTGTGTGTGACCCAGAGATGGGAAAGGACCGAGACCCCAGTGCCACCAAGTGCACCCAGCTCCCTGACATGCCAAGGGAGGTGAGAGGACAATGTCCAACATCCCCACCCTGACTCCCAAAGGGAGGCCAGGAACCGGCCTGGCTGGGAGCCCGAGGCAGGTCTCATGGATCCTTGGCCTGGGTGGGACCTGCAGCCACCACATCTGGGTATCTGTGGGTCACAGTTCAGAGCAGACACAGGATGCTGCCCCTACCACTGTCCTGTTTAGGGGCAGTGCCCCCAGGACTGACCTCCCAGTGATGGGTCTGGGCCTCCCTCTGGGGCCGGCCAGTTTCCCAGGGATATCGCTCTGCTGGTCCTGGAGGGACTGTGGGCACCGCTCACGGCTGCCACACCCTCCTGGTCCACAGCAGGTTCATCCGCTCTGCTCTTCAGCACTGCGACCACTTCCAGGTGTGGCTCTTCCATGTGGTGCTGCTGTGGACATCCTGGAATGCATCCCCGGGGAGCACCGGCGCCCCCACGTGGGACTGCGAGGTGGGCGCAGGTGGGCGCCCACGCTGGCGAGAGGGTTCTGTCGTTAGTCGCATCATTTTACGTCCCAACAGTGAGTGAGGCCCCATCAGCCTGCCTCCTGTTCTGCTCGAGGGGTCGTCACTTTTCTGTGTCACTTTGTGGACTGCATGGACATCACCTGGTGTCTGGTTTGGCCGTGATCAGCGGTCCCTCGGCGGCTAGAGATCTGTCCCGCGTCTGACTCCACCTGTGCCTCCCGCTCTGGGAAACGTCTGCCCGCGTCCTTTGTCCGTTCGATTGGGTCAGTTTTCCCACGGTTTGTAGGAGGCCGTCGCATTCCCAGTTCCGATACTTTGACATCTGCTTGTGCTGCAAACGTCTCCCAGGCACTGGTTTGCCTTTTGATGCCTTTGGGTGAAGCAAAGTCCATGTTGCCGAGCGTGCTGTGTGTCTTCAGGGGTCCAGTTCACACCGTGGTCAGTCTGGACAGGCATGGCATCCACATCTGGGGGGTTCTCCCCTGACCTTGGAGGTCACTTGTCTCCCCTTTCGTCCGTGTCGCTGATGGAGGCTGGTGCCAGTCTGATTCTTGTTTATGACTGTACGTGTTTTCTCTTCTCTGGAAGCTTCTGGAATGTTCTCCTTATTCTTAGCATCTGCAAGTCCGCTCCACGTCCAGGTGCGGGTTTGTGAGGTGCTTTCCCTCTGGCTCGTGGCCGTCTCCGTTCCAGACCCGGGCGTGCATTCTGCTCTCTGGAGTTCTAGAATGAGGGGACCCTGGGAGCGGAAAATGGCGCGGCCTCTTCGGGAGAAAGCCTGGCCGTTCCTCAAAAGGTTAGATGTGGATTTACCACACGGCCCAGGGATGCCTGTCCTAGGGATAGGCCCGAGAAGAATCAGAACATAAGCCCCCACAGAAGCTACACCGGAGCGTCCATGGGAGCGTTACCTACAAGAGACAGAAGTGGAAATAGCCCAGGTGCGCCCGTGAGTGGGCACACAGATCACCACCTGACCGTCCAATGGGCATTGATCGACTGTGAGAGGCATAAAGTAAACAGGAACAAAAATCACGCAGCCTGGTTTGGAAGCAAGCGGAGGACTTGAGGAGAAGCTCTCCAAAGGAGACGTGCGCGTGGCCAGTGAGCACGCCAGAAGATGCTCCACGTCAGTGGTCACTGGGGAAGCGAAGCCCAGACCACCAGGAGACACCTGTCACACCGTGAGGACGGCTGCCAGCAGGAGAGTCAGAGACAACAAGCGAGATAGGACTCGGAGCCTTGGCCCGCTGGCACGCGGTCACTCGGGGCGGCCGCTGTGGGAGACAGTTCGGCGGCTCTACGTAAAAACAGAAATGGAACCCCTGTGTGAGCCAGCAGCTCCATTTCTGGGTATAGACTGCAAAACGCTGAAAACAGGGTTTTAACAAAATATGTGCACACCCACGTCCATAACAGCGTTGCTCAGAATGGATAAAACACGGAGGCAATCGAGTGTGGGCCCTGACGAGCAGGATGAGTCCCCCACACGCAGTGGGATGCTCCGCCTTGGACTGGAAGGAAGGCCGCGCCTGCTGGGGCGTGGAGGGGACGCGAGGACTCGGGGCCAGCCAGGTGGACGCGACGGGCCGAACCCTGCGAGTCAAGTCACACGGCACCTGGGAGCCGAGCTGTCTGCCTGTCGCAAGCCGGCGCTCCCTGGCCGGGCCGGTTCTCCAGAATGTTCTCAGCTCAAGTTCTTCATTCTGGCAAATAGGCTTGAGATGTGTTTTTAATGGTGTCAAATAAAACTCAAATCTTGTTAGGTGACGCCAGAGCAGATTCGAATATAAATCTCCATTTGCCTTAACATTTTCAAATATTGAAGTTATCACAACGAGCCGAGTAAAGGGATAAAAATGCAAATGCATCACTGGAGACGCCTGCACAGGCGGTGGCCTCGGCCCTGCGGGTCAGCCTGTCACCAGCGCCTGCACTTCTAGAAGGACGCACAGGAGTTCGGACTCTCAGCCACCGAAGGAGCCCGTGTCTCGGCCACGGACACGTGGAAACAGCGCCCAGGGCATTCACCTGTGTCCCGTGCTCGGGGACGGCAGTGTCACCAGCTCCCCGGCTCCAATGGCCCAGACTGCTGATAATTTCCGCATAAATAGGCCATTCAGGTGCCGCCCCTGGGGGTCTCCCCCATTGGTGGAAAGGGAGCTCAGAGCCTCACCTCCAGGCATGGGAGGCATGGGTCGATGTCGGGGTAGGCGGGTCCCCAGCTCTTCTCTTTCATGGGGGCCGCTGGTCAGGACTGTGGGCCCCAGGTGTCTCCAGGACAGCATCACCAGACCACAGCTCAGCTGGACAGAGGCACTGTGGGGGCCCGCAACATGGTGGAGGGCACTGTCCTTTGGGGGCTCCCTGAGGTGGGGGTGACAAGCACACAGGTCAGGCATCCACAGGAACAGGAGTGGCTTCTGGGGACAGAGGGACAACGCAGGAGCAGGGACATGTAGCTGTGGATGTGTGCTCTGGACAGAGCAGCCCCCCCACCCCAGGGCGATGGCACTTACAGCAGGTGGGGCCTTTGGGAGGGGATCAGGGCTAGATGGGGTCCTGGGGCAGGGCCCCCATTGTGGGCTTGGTGACGTCATTAGAAGAGACCCCAGGGAGCCCGCTGTCGCTTGCTCCTGCTGGCACAGATGGGTCACTGCCCACAGGGCGGCTGCCTACCTACTGAGAGAAGAGGCCTCAGGACGAAACTACCCCAAAGCACCTTGACCTCGGACTCTGGCCTCCAGGCCTGTGAGAAACAGACATCTGTTGGTTTCAGCCCCAGACGAAGACACTGGGGGACGGTGGACCTGGGCATCTGGCCCAGGTGGCCAGGCCATGCTCAGCGTCCCCGTTTCTGCAAAAGCCCCGGAGCCTGGCTGTGACTCAGGACTCTGGGCTGCTGGAGGGTGACGTGTGGCGTGGCTGCCCTGTGATTCCTCATCTGGGGGTCCTCCATGTCACTCCCGCCCCCCACCCCACAGTTTGGGTTCAGGTGAGCAGTTGGGTGGGAGATTTCATTAGCCTCTCCCCTTGCTGGCTGGGGTGACTGTCCCCAGCCAGCCACCAAGCCTGCCACAGGGGGCGGGGAAATGTCCTGGAGGGGCCCAGCCGTGGGTGGGGGGCGAGGGGCCCCTGGCAGGAAGCAGCCGTTCACGTGTCTTTAGCCAGAGTTCCTTGTTGCTTTCAATTCCCCCGGTGGCCTGTGGGGTGGTGAGGTGTGGGGGCTTCTCTCCGGGGAGTGGGCCCAGCCAGTAAGAGCAGAAGGCAGGCAGAAGCAGCGCCCCAGTTCATGACGCTTCCAGGCGATCTCGGCTTTTTTAAAAATAAAAGTTCGTTTGCTACATATTATTCAATTAGGAAACCTACCAGGCATGGTGATGCTTTTTTAAAAGGGCAAAAATAACCCAATAAGTCAAATTCGATTTGGCAAACTGAGTCCGTATGTTCTCCAGAGTGGTGTGGCTGACAGCCGCAGGGAAGGCTGGGACGAGTCGTGAGTGAGAGGACAGGACCCGGGCAGGGTGGGCAGGGGCCCTGGAGTCGGGGGTGGCAGTGCCAGCAGTTGGGAAAAGGGAAAGAGCCACTCAGATCTCCAGTCCCCGCACAGGAGACATGAAGGAGACCCCACCCTGCCCCTCCCTGGGCAGGTCCCAGCTCAGGATCCCAAGATCAGGGGACAGAGACCCTAGGCAGGGCCAGAGGACAGAAAAGGTCTGTCACACCGAGACATACACCAGACAAGTGCATGCACACTCACACATGTGCACACCTGCACACATATAACGCCAGCACATACACCTGCACGTGCTCACACTCAGGGATGAACACACACACCCATGCGTGCCAGGATGTGTATCTGTGCACACTTGCACACTCGGGCGGGCGGGCGAGGTGTTCCTCCAGCTGACAGAGCACTGTGATCTAAAATGGCCTGGGGGCTGAGCAAACGCCTGTGTCTGCCTCTGTTCCAGGGACTTTCTTGGGGCTTCAAACAACACCTGTCACAGTGGGGGAGGGGGGCCTGGAGGCCAGCATCCCTGTCCGGGGCTCAGTGGGAAGTCTGTGTCCCAGGCCAGCCACTGGGCCTGGCTTCAGCTTCCCCCTTTGCCTCGCATGTGCAGCAGCCTCCCGGGGCCCGTCAGCCTAGAACAGTCTAGAAGCTGGACAGGACGGGCCTCTCGCACTGGGAGCTGCACGTTCATGTCTGTGAAATGTCGGACATCGGTCCTGAGGATGTTGTGCCCGCGTGAGCGGAGCCGATGTCCCTGGAGACTCTCAGCAGGCTCTGGCTGCCTGGGGTTAGACCAGTGACTCAGGGCAGGTGGGAGAAGGGGGACCGGCCTCCTGTGGAGGACAGACCTGGGGGCGGGCTGACCCGCTGTGCCTGCCGCAGACCAGCACTCCCCACTCCCCACTCCCCAGGCGTGAGGGCGAGCCTCTGGGGCACACGGGCCTGGCTGTAAGTCCTGGCTCTGCCCTTTCTGGCTGGGTGACCTCCAGCAAGTCACTTAACTTCCCTGAGCCTCCGCTTTCTCGCTATTGAAGCAGGTTCATGATTTCCATCCCAAGTTACTTGGAGTCTTGGGTGACTGTAACAAGTGGACTCAAGGTAACAGGCCAAAAAGGAAGAGCCATTCAAGGTGAGTTTCTGGGGCCTCGAGGACAAGAGAGCAGCAGGGCCTCAGGTAGCCCCTGCGACTACGACACAGGAATCACCAGCACTTGCCTGTCCCTGGTCTCTTACCTCCTGCCCTGCGGCTGCATTTCTGCCGTCCCCTCCCAGCCTCCTGAAGGGCAGGAGGTGGCATTCCTAGCAGGGGGCTTTCACTCTTCAGACTTGGCCTTTTGATCTTAGTCCCAGTCCCAAATTCTGAGGGAGGAGGTCTGAACCCAATATAAGCCAGGTGCCCAATGTACCCAGACTAGTCCCATAACTCCTGATTGGGGGGGGGGGGGGCTCATGGCACAAAAAGGCTGCCGGGCACCGGCCCAAGCAGGTGAAGAGTAGGACATGGGGGTCACTGAGCTGGTGGGTAGCTCATGCAGCTTATAAGATTCAGAACTTGAGCCCAGGTCGGAATAAGTCCAAACTCCCGGCTTTTAACTCCTGCCCTGGGCTGAGTTCCCTCCTGTGGGAGCGGGTTATTGAGGGAGGAACCTTGGGAGAAGCTGAAAGGAAGTGAGGGAAGCAGACAGGGCAGGGGAAGAGGCCAGGCGAGCCTCAGCCTGGTCCACGGGGGCTCTGAGGCGGCGGTGGCCTCACAGGGTTATCCCATCCCGAGGAAGAAGTTGAACCGTTAGTCACTTTTAGGGTCGCGCAGAGGGTGGGCCTCCCGGGCCTCTCTGAGCTGGGCAGGCCCCAGTGGCAGCCGGCAGCTCTGCAGGAAGGGGGCGGCAGTGAGCGCCAGCGCTGGAGGCTGGGATAGGCGCACAGGGGTGGGGTCTCCGCGCTTTGCCCGGGTTCACCCCTAACTCCCAGATCTGGGGCTGCGGATTGGCTGAGGGACAGGTGCCCGAATACTGTCCAGGGCCGGGCGTTGCTGGGCGCTGGGCCAGAGCGAGGAGGAGAGGAGGGAGAGGGTTCCGCACTTGGTTTGATTTGGGGAGCCCTCCCCCGCCCCATTCTAAAGGTGTGGCCCCAACTGGACATGGTCCCCAGCCCCCAGGGAGAGGGACCCTGGGGGAATGGCACCTGCCCAAGCCTGGGACTAACCACCCCCAAAAAATAGAGACCCACTCCCCACGCCGTGGGCTTGAGCAGGACAGCTCCGCATTCGGATGGATCGCTCACCGGCCAGGAGCGTGGCCGGGAGCTTGGTGGTTTCGGATCTAACCCGGAGCCCTCATTTGGGAGCACTTCCATCGCTGCACCCCGATGCAAGAGCCTCGGTGGGCAGGGTGCCACCCGCGGGGTCAGCCGCCCCCGTGCCTCTCTGGCAGGCGCGAGTTTATAGGACAATTAGGAAGCATTTGGGGCATTAAGGGGCCCAGGCGCCGCGGATTGCTCTCGCCGTGTCCGGCTCCTGGCTGTCGCTCTCCCCCTCTCTACAGGGAACACAACACGGATTGAAAGGTAGTGACTGAAATTTGCAAAAACGTCCTTCCAAATGCCTTTATTTGGGGGGAGGGGATTTGTAGAGAATTCCTCGACTTTGAGGATAATTATTCTTTCTGGCCAATTTTTCACTTTGAAACATTGTGGTAAAATCCATGCATCATAAAATTGACCACCTTCTACATCTCTGAGTGCACAGCTCGCTGGACTTGAGCACGCTTGCGCTGCTTTAAGACTCTCCCCACCATCATCTCCAGAATGTTCCGTTTTCCCAGACCAAACCCCGGTCCCCATTGAACTCTCCCTTGCCCTCCCCTCCCCCAGCCTCTGTTCTGTCTCTGGACCCGATGACTTTAGGGACCTCGCAGGAGTGGAGTCCTGCAGTATTTTTGCCCTTGGTCTTCGATCTGCTTCACTCGGTGCAACGTCCTCAGGTCCCTCGACGTAGCGGGTGCTGTGAGTCCCTTCCTTGTTAAGGCTGAGTGACAGTCCACTGTGGTTGGGCTACCGTGTGTCTCTCTGTTATCTGTCCACGGACACGTGATTGTTTCCACCTTTGGGTGCTGCGGTCGTGCCGCTGGGCACGGGGTGAGCACATCCTGTCACTCGCACGATGCCGAGTGCCAGGCTGACGTGGTGGCAGGTCCCTGCACCCTCTCTCTTCACCTGGAAGCACTTTGCCAGCTGAAGGGAAGTTTCTCCAACAAGGTAAAAATTGGCCACATGTTTTTGCCACGGAATGAGGCATCTGCCGCATTTGATCGGCACGCCCACTGCCTCAAGGACCTGGAAGGCAGCCCCCACCCCTTGGAAGCTAGCTCCCCTGGGGCCACCCTGGCTCCAGAGGCTGGCCTGCCACCGCCTGCCCACACCGGCCACCGCAGCCCCTCCTGACTCAGCAGGCCCTTTGGGCTTGATCCACAAAGGAACCCTGATGAAAGGGCCTCTAATGGACCCTCTCACGCCCCACAGGGAGCGGGGGGGAGATCAAACCAAAGTGGCCTAAGGAGCCAAATTATTGTAGTTGAGACAGAACAAAGAAAGCAGCTGCTAATGGGGTGCCAGCAAACTGCACCTGAACCAGCCAAGTGGGTGCCCTTGGACTTGGACAGGCAGAATGGCTTTCATCTGTCTCAAAGCTCGACTAGTTCCCTCGGGGCTGAGCCGCCAAGGACAGGCAGGTTTCCTCGGGGCCCCTCCTGCCCTCCATCCCATCCCTGGGGTCTCCTTTGATGTGACCAGTCTCGCCGTCTCATTGTCATTCTCCTACTAAGAACTTTCTGGACATTCTACCCTTGACGAAAATGCGGCCTCATTACTGTGTACTGTCTCCTGGGAGAGGGAACATTTTAAGATAATTTTGAAATACCTTCTTGGTTAGCAGCCTATAACGCTAACAGCCATTTTCATGGAGGAACTGTTTTTCAAAAGAAAATAAGTGCTCTTTTCTCCCTTGTCACAGTTCCGAGACTTCGGGTAAGACCGGATTAGGTGACTGTGGCTCTGTTAGTTATTAAAGCTAATCACCATTTTTACAAAATGCCTTCTCATGGCTCAAAACTGGAAATAGTAAATGAGCATGAATATCCCGATTCCCAGTAATCCTGCCATGTGTGGAGGCTGGAGAGCCTGCAGGTGCAAAGGGGGCCCTCCCTCTGTGACTGCTCGGCGGTGGGGAGCGTCCAGGGTGTGCAGCACCCCCTACAGCTGTGGCCCTGCGCCCCACTGTCCCGGGGCTGCGTGATGGGCCATCTCACCGAGACGCTTCCAGAGCAGAGACGCAAACATGCCTCCCTGTGTGGTCCCTTCCCGTCCTCCTGTCAGGCCCCAGGGGGTGGGGAAGGTGCTTCCACCGGGAGGCAGTGGGCACCCCAGAAACAGTGTAGACGAGGGAGGCTCGCAACTCAGCCCTGATGCCCCCAGTCGGCTGGCCCGACTTCGAGGCCCCCCACCCCTGCGGTGGGGGTGGGCATAGGCCGGGACCAGCCAGGAGGAGGGTGTATCTCTGGATCCCCAGCCCCACCCTGACCCAGGCCTTCTCCCCAGTCTAGACGGGAAGTCCAAGTGCTTTGCCTGCAGGTGGGAGCAGACGCTCAGGCCTGAGAGGAGAACGGGCCCACAGGGTGTCGGGTGGGGCTGCTCTTCTGGGGAAGGCAGGGGCCGGGGACAGATGTCATCAGCAGGGGACAGGCCAAGCTATCTATGGTCCAGTACAGTGTGGCGGGGCGTGGGGAGGCTACTCTCCAAGCACCAACGTGGAAAATTCTCCAGGTGCCCCAGGTGAGTGAAAGCCAGAGGCGCCCAGCAGGTAGACAGCGCCTCTGCACCTGCATCTGGGACGCCCCGCCAGGCAGCCTCCCACCTCGGGGTGCACATGGAACCAGCACTGCTGGGTGGGGACCCGGGAGGGAGACTCTCAGCGGGTACCTTTTATATCAGTGTTGGTTTTTTGCTGTATTGTCCACCCACAAGGCTGTGGTTTATTGTTTTTTTAATAAAAGAGACAGATCCTTGGCCCATTATTAACTGGGCAGTTTCTGTTCTGCTTGTTTTCATTACTAAGAATCAAAATAAAATGAGAGGAGGAAAAACCCTCAAACATCAAAAAATAATTTTCTTATTTTTATTTTTTAAGATTTTATCTTTTAGAGAGAGGGGAAGGGAAGGAGAAAGAGGGAGAGAAACATCAGTGTGTGGTTGCCTCTTGAACGCCCCCTACTGGGGACCTGGCCCACAACCCAGGCGGGTGCCCTGACCGGGAACCAAACCGGCCACCTTTGGGCTCACAAGGTGGCACTCAACCCACTGAGCCACACCAGCCGGGGCAAAATAATTTTATTTTTTAAATGCACACAGAGTGTTAAGTGACTCGGTGGGGGCGGGGAGGAAGAAGGCCTGAAAACACACCGTCAGTTCTGATGACCAGCACTGCCCCTGGTCAGCTGAGCCCGCTGTGCGTAGAAGGTGTTCGGTCTCCAGAGCGTCAGTGAGAAGTAAGTGAATGGGCCACCCCACGTGCCGGAGGACATACCCTGCACGTCTGATGCCTCAGACCTCTGGAAGGTTAAAACAGCAAAATAACCTCTGGACAGGCCTAAAGCAACAACCCAAAGAAGTGTTTGCAAATCTAATGAGAAACCCTTGAGCTTGGTAACAGATGCGGTGCATTAAAAATCACCACAAATGCTTTCACGCCTGCCCACCGACAGGTGGGGTCTATTTCGCCGCCCTTGCTTCTGGGCAGAACCTGTGACTGCTCCGGCCCATCGAACCGGCCCGGGTGCGGCTCTGCGGGGCCCAGGCCTCTCCTCCCTCGGGGACTCGGGCCTTGGACTGAGAGGAGGCCTGGGTAGGCAGCCCCGTGAGTCCGTGGTCTGGAAAGTGGATCCACCTGCTGTGGTTGGGCCACCGGGTGAGGCTGCAGGCCCCAGAAGTGAGCGGTCCCTGCCGAATCGTGCCGAGCTGCAAAACCACGAGCCCATAAAGATTGCTTTAAATCACGAAGTTGGGGGCCATTTGTCACATGGCAATAAGTAGCCGGAAACTCACTGGCCACAGGAGGCTGGGGAGCAAATGGGGCTGGACTCCCGGATGAGCACTTGCTGGGGCCAGCCCAGTGGCCGGGACACCCAGGGGCAGTTGCAACAGCTGCTCCGGTGTGTTTCTGCTCAAATCACAGCAGCGCCCACGGCCAGCCTCGTGCAGCCTCCCCGGGGAAGCAGTGGGCAGGGCCCCACCCCCACCCCCGGGGGTCCTCAGCAGGGGGGCTGCTGCTGCTGCCTGGGCAGCTGGCGGGACAGCCGTGCACTCTGGGAAAGATGGCCTTGGCGATGGTAATTGGCATATCCTTCCTTTGGGAAGTCATCCTGCCTCTTCAAATATAATCACGGGGCCAGAGAATTTAATTTTTCGCGTGTGGCAGGGGGAAGAAGGCTCTCACCGCGAAGGATCTGTCTACCCCATTTCCTCCTAATCAGCCCTCCTGTCCACTCTCCCACCAGACCTGCCTTCTCTTAAACCGTGTGGAGCCCACAGTGGCCTTTCATTGTCCTCAGAACGGGACTCGACCCCAAAAGGAGAGAGACGTGGCCCTTAGCTCACCCCCATGATGAGATGCTCGGCCCTGGAGGCCGGGGGCCCCCACTGGCCCCACCGAACCCCAACCGCTGGGGTTGCCCACTAATGCAGGGCACTGGTGAAATCTGAATCTCAGGTAACAGTAAATAATATTTTAGGGTAACGTGCCCCAAATATTGCATGGGACGCACATACACTCAGGCTTTAGCTGTGGTCCACCTGAGATTCCAGTTTAACTGTGGGTCCTGCGTCTTTATTTCCCATGGGCGCCTGAGTCGGCGAGGGGCCGTTTTGGGAGGGGTGGAACAGGAGCAGGAGGAACCAAGGGGAAGGCAGGTTGGTGTGGCAAGGGTGGTCCGGGGACAGGTGCAGCAGAAGTCCAGGAGGGCCCGGCGGGGGCCGTGGGCTGGGACAGCTAAGCCAGATGGGCAGAGGGCAAGAGGAAGCAGCTGGCACAGACACGGTGGGAACAGAGCGACCAAGTGTCGTCGCTTGCTGGGGACCTCCTGGAAACCCCTCGGTCTCCAACAAGCTGGGATGGTCGGTCACCCTAAGTGGAGGACATTCTAGAGCATGGGGAGAGCAAGTACAAAATCATGGAGGTGAGTTTGACTCCCAGAAACGTCTTGGACCATCCCCTCTCCTCACCAGTCAGATCCCCCTGCAGGGCCAGGACCAGGGCAAGGCAGGGGGGCACTGCCTCAGATGCACAATGCTGGACGGGGTGAGGGGGCACCAAAAATCAAGAAAAATACTTCAATGCAATACTTGCAAATTAAAATAAACATACAATATCCATGATGACCATAATGTCAAACATTTCAATAAAGCTCTTCAGAAAGTTCAGTGTGGAGTTGCTGAACGACCCAGTAACTCAGCTCCTAGGCAGACACCCAAAGAGCTGAACGCAGGTACCCGATCGTTCGTGGCGGTGGTATTCACAATTGCCAAAAGCTAGGAACAGCCCAAGTGCCCAGCAACAGGGGGATGTCACACACGTGGCCCTCTCGTAAAGCGCAATATCCTTCAGCCCAAAAAAAAGGAATGAGGCCCTGACATGAGGGTCGAACCACGACTACACTCTGCTCCTGGCAGGAGCCAGATCCAGAAGGCCCCCCCCAGGGAGTGGTCCCCTGGAGCTCCCAGAACAGGCAAGTGGGCCGATGCCCCTCCCAGCCCACAGAGCCTCCGGGAGTGAGACGGCTCTTCTGCAGCTGGCGTGGCCTGGAGTATGGAGCTTTGAGCAGCAGCTCCAGCAAACGTGGGAAAGGCTTGCTGGCAGCCAGCCTGGGTCTGGGGGGAAGGGCAGCTGGACCGAGCCGAGCCTTCCCAGCAGGTAACTCAGTGTTTGTAAGGAGCCGAAATGCCCACACCTTGGGTCTCTTGTCCCCACTGCTAGCTCTCCTTCACACCTGATTCTGGAAGGCGTCAGCATGAGGAGGCTCATTCCGCCCCAGGCCACTGGGAGCCGGTGCGTGTCCCTGGCCCAGGGAAGGTCAGCAGGGTTGTGTGCCTGGCCACAGAGGGACAGCGGTGGTCCTCCACTGGAGACACGGCTGGGGCGCGCAAATGACATTGACCAGTTGCAAGAAAAGAACATAGCAGCAGTCCGTTCTGCTTTTTTAAAAATTGCGTGTGTAACGGCAGTGAAAATGGAAACACCAGGGAGAGGACACAGGTGCCCATCTGCTGAGGTCCCTTCTAGAAGCAGGGATGACAGAATTGGCATTTCTTATTTTAAAAACTTTTTTAAAAGTGATATGATTATGGGCGATTTTACCATTTTACACTGTTCTGTTGTCTGCAAACATGACATTTTTGGCAGTGAGCATTTAAGGTTCAGTACAGTGGGCCTTCAAAAGGGAGGGCTCTGGCCCTGGCCGGGTAGCTCAGCTGGTTGGAGAGTCTTCCCAATACAGCATGATTGAGGGCTCCATGCCTGGTCAGGGCACATGCAAGAATCAACCAATGAGCCCTGGCCAGAGTGGCTCAGTGGACTGAGTGCCAGGCTCAGTGAACCGAAAGGTCACTGGTTCAATTCCCAGTCAGGGCACGTGCCTGGGTTGGGGTGTGTGGGAGGCAACAGACTGATGCTTCTCTCCCTCTCTTTCTCTCTCCTTTCCCCTCTCTCTGAAAATAAATAAATAAAATGTTTTAAAAAAAATCATCAACCAACGAACGCACAAATGAGTGGAACAAGCTGATGTTTCTCCCTCTCTCTTGCCTTTCCAATCTCTCTCTCAAATCAATACATTTAAGAAAGAGAGATGGGGGTTTGTCAGGCCACGCCTCATCCCTTCTGCATTGCATCCTGGGAGCTGCAGAACTGCCCCACCCCGAGAAGGCGGGAGGGAATGGAGGCCCAGGGAGGGCTGGTGACAGATTCCAGGCCGCACAGCTCGTGAAGTGGCCCAGCCTCGGCATAGGTCTGCTCGGTTGCCCCAGAACCACGTGCAGGCGAACCTGCGCAGGGGCAGGACGGTGGCCTCCCCAGCAGGGACCTCCCGCCCCTTCAGGGACACGGAGCAGTGGACGGAGCCCGAGGGCAGGGAGCTCTCCCCGCCAGCCTGGTCCCCCAGTGACTCGAGCCAACAGCCGCCACCAAGAGAGCAGCGGCCCATCCACACTGAGCTGGCCACAGGCCACACACTGTCACCCTCTGACAGGTCCTGGCCACGGCTGGCTCAGGTGGGTGCCCTCGGCTCACAGAGACATGGAGCCACACACGGAGGCTCAGACCGAAGGAGATGGGGAAGCAGATGCTAGAGAGACACAACCACTCACTGCTGTGGGGGGCCCCGAGGGGTGGCAGGTAATGACCAGGGGAAGGCACGTCCCACCTGGACTGGGCGCCGGGAGCCCCATGTTTGTGCCTACGTTCGGCCAGCCCAGCACTCACTGCACAGCTTCATGTGTGGGCTCTTCTTCCTCTGTGGGGCTGCCAGGTGCTCGCTGTCTTTGAAGTCCCCAGGGGTCCTCCGAGTCCCAGCAGGCAGCGTGATGAGGCTGCTTTTCTGCAGAGCTCAGGCCCCAGGGGCAAACGACCCCTTGCTTCTGACACCCCCTCCCCTGCCACCTGCCCTCTCCCTGGGCACTCTCCTCCCGTTAGCCAGATGGGCTGCCGTGGGCCTGACTCAGAGCCAGGAAACAGGTGCAGCTCCCCGGGGCCTGCGGCTGAGTCACCGGTTCCCAGCACCCCGGCTGCAGGGCAGCAGCTCGGCCCCATCTGGCCTGAGCCACCAGGAAAAACCCAGTGGGTGAGTCACCCCGGGATGAGATGGATTCCTGGACTCCCAGCAACAAGGTTCCCCGGGAAGCTTGTCTGGATTGAGGGGGGGCGATGTGGATATCAGAATGGGGGTGGGAGGGGCCAGAGGGGCAGGGCCCTCACACCCACCCCTCCTGACCCGGCCGCCTCTCTGGCCCCTCAGAGCCCAGGGCAGGGGCGGGGAGCTGGGGAAAGAAGGTGCTGCTGGTGGGTGTAGGGGAGAGGGAGGCTCCACACAGTGGTGGGGGAGGGGTGTGGCAAGGATGGCTCAGCCAGGGCCTGGGATGCATAAAATGACCATTCAGGACAAAGGCCCTCTGCTCCACTCACCTGAGAGTTTGCACAGTGCGTGGGGTGCAGTTGGTGCGGGGCGGTGGGCTCAGCGAGAGGCCCGATGGCACCCAGGACAGCTGCTGTCCCTGCGTCCTCCCGGGGGCCTCGGCCCCGTTCACGTATCGCCCCGGCAGGAACCAGCAACTCTGCCGGGCACATTCAGTCCCATCTCAGTGCCAGGGCAGCGGGTGCCGTGGACGGGGGGTGCTCTGGGCGCCCTGGGAGGGCAGCACCCCAGGAAACACCGACGAAACGTGTCCTCGATGCAGCTGCTCCTGGGAGAGCCCGGAAATGCTGGCTGTGGAGACACGGCGGTCTGAACCAATGTGCCCGTGGCTTATTTCAAGTTCTGCAAAACCGTGCAACTGTGAGGATGATCGCCTTGGGGACCCGGCACGCTGATCTCAGGGGGGGGCACCCCGGACCCTGATGTCAGCGTCCATAAAAAGGCCCCATTTGCAGCTGGATGTGACTCTGCCAGCAAGGTATTTGAAGAAGTGTCAGAAGGGGTCTCCCCAAAGGCCGCCTAAAGGGAGGAGAGAATTCTCTCACCAAGTGTCCCCACACCCTCTCAGCCTGCGCCCTCATGAAAGCGCCCGACTGTTTGGGGGGCCAGGTGAGCAAGCCCTCACACGAATCGTGGATCCTTTCGCAGAGTCCCACGGAAGAACCCAATCTTCCAAATCCCACGCAAAGAGTTGAAGTAGCTCCTGCCATGGCCAAACCCTTATCATGCTATTTTTAAGGAGCAGCTCGGGGTATTTTCATCACTGGAGTGGAGTGCAGGGGGTGGGGCAAGGGCGGGGCGGGAAGGCAGGGAGGGGAGGCTCGAGGACACACAGACCTCTCAGGGTCCCAGACAAGCCGGCTCTGGATCGATGGGACCGTGGAGCCGTTTCCCCACCTCTCCAGTCGTCGGGGGGTGGTAGGCGGTGCCCGTCCCTCATCCGCTCTCCCCCTTTATGAGCTCCTCACCAGCACCAGAGGCGGTGCCTCCCTTCATTCATTCATGTTCACGAATTCACTCATCGAACACGCGTTGACGGTTTTGCGTGAAACACCGTTTGAAACAGGAGTCATTCCAACTGCATATAATACAAAAGCCCGAACAACAGCGGCTTCAACGCCTGGAGGTGGGCAGCCTCCCAGGGACCCAGCCTCCCTCTGTCTCGCTGTCATTCAGAGTCATCACCTTTGATCCAAAACGGCTGCTCAACCCCAGCCCTCACACCCGCCTTCCAGGCAGCCGGAAGGAGGAAGGGAAAAGGACCTAATTGGGCGCCTCGTCCTGTGCTGGGCCCCAGGGGCCAATCCTGTTCACCTGTCAGGCCAGCTCCCTGGCTCGACGGACCTTCTCACCGTGACCAGGTGGTTCTGTGTTTGGGTCTCCCTGCGGCAGCCCGGCTGGTAGAGCACGCGGCGTCTCTCCCAGGCACGTGGCGGGGTTCGGGCGGTGCAGCTGGTGTCTCTCTGCACCCTCGCTCTTTCTGCTCAGCTCCCCCGGCCGGCTTTCTCGGCGGGGGCGAACAGGACCTCCAGGGGCAGGCAGGCAGGCCGCCTCAGCACGCCAGGGGAAATCACGATTCCCGCTTGGTCTCCATTACTCTAATGGTGACCCATTTTGTCTATGACACACCGGGCCGTCTTTGAGATGACACGTTGACAATGATTCTGGTTGGGTCATCACTGAGCACACAGAGCCCATTAGGACGTGGTCGTGGGTTCCAGCACAGCCTGTGCCGGAAGCCGGCCAGACGCCTGTCTCGCTCGGCACGCTGCCCTCCTTTGTCTGCACGTGGCCACGGAGCAGAAATCACAGCTCCTCGCTCCCACCTGGCTGCTCCTGCCTCACCGGCCGGCAGCCCTCCCCCATGGTCCCCTCCCCCAACCCTGCCTGGCCAGGGTGGCAGTCACAGCCCAGATGCAGGGAGAAGCAGCGACTGTGGTGTCCCCAGGCGGGGTCGCGGCGAAAGCCCCCCTGAGCGGAGAGGAAGCAGCTTGGTGTTGAGCATCCTTGTTCAGTGTAGCTTTGTTCAAGGGACCCAGGGCACCTGTGAAGTTTTCCATGTGACCCGTGGGAACAGCGGCCAGAGGCTGGGGGGTGCTGGTCATTGAGTGTTCTTGCCCTCCAGTCTGCGGCCCACGCCCCGCGGGCCCGTGCAGCGCCCTCGCAGGCTCCCAGGGAGCGCCCCGGCCCCGCACTCGAAGCATTCTGCCTCCAGGAAGGTCGGGAGCTCTTGGGGGGAAAATCTGACGTCGCTTGACCAGGGGGGACGTGCTCCCGGCTTGTGTGCAGGGGCCACCTCCTCCCCCCTGCGAGGCCTGAACGTTGGCCCCTTGGCCGGGCCGTTTCCGGACCCAGGTTTTCAGCTGCAAAGTCCTGCTTCTTCAGACCGAGCGGCTCCCTGATGAGTGCGTGAGGAGCAGAGGGGTCCTCAAGCTCTCGCTGACGGTGGGGAGCACTGACCCTGGGACACAGGAGGAGAGATGGCCAAGCTGGACTGACTGGCACGGGACACACGTGCTCTCAGAAGGACAGCGAGTGCTCCGGAGTGACGGCAGGACTCCCCTATCAGCCAGCAGTTCACGAAAGGGGGTGGCCTTTGTCAGGAGCGGGGGCACCCATGCCTGGCCCCTGCCCTCTCCCCAATGCCACCTATGTCCGAGGGCACAGGGCATGACAGGACGTCACCCTCACTTCGGTCATAAGTCACAGAAAACTGCCTTCTGCTGCTCTGACTGCAGCTGTGCTGCTGGCCCCAGCTCCCTGCCCTCCCTGGGATGGGGGGGGTGCCCCCGGATTGACTGTGGGCTTCAGAAATCAGTCTGTGAGTCCTGCTCAGGCCCCCTGCCCCTTACTGTCCTTCCACCTCAAGCTGCCAGAAATGGGAGTGACTGGACGTCAGGCCGTGCGTGCCCTTGAGAACAACCCCATCACCCCCGTGGCAGCCAGGGCTCTGGTCCTGAGACACCCCCCCCCCAAGCCAAGTCTCCCTGCCAGCACCCCTCCTAGCCCTCTAGCAAACTAGGGCAGCACTCGTCACCCTAGGTGAGGGACCCGCTCCCTCCTAACCAGCCAACTGGCCTGGATCTAAGTCCTCAAGCGCCCGGTGTCCTTCCTTATCCACGCAGATGAGCTCTCCCCTGGAGGTGGCTTGAGCTGCCTGCACACAAGGTCCGTAAGAGTGAAATGCAGGAGAGACTCAGGGCAGCCTCGCTGCACTTGTCCCGGGTCCTGCTCACTCCATCCAGGTCCCTGATGGCACTGATGAGTTGCGTGTTCTGCTGGGCTGTGGCCTTTCAGTAACTGGCTTGGGGCTGACCGCTGAGCCCAGACAGTCTTGCCTGATGGCATCATCCTCCTTGAAAAGCCTGGAAGTGCTGATGTCTGTGAGTCAGGCTGGGCCTCTCGGGAAGCCCAGGAAGTATTCCTGGAGCAAGGGGGGTGGGGGAGGGGAGAGGGTGGTTTCTGCCCATCCCTTGGCCACCTCTGGGAGCCTGGGCTGCCCCCACTCTGGGCGCCTCCCCCCGCTAGCCCCCAAGGGCTCGACCACTACCCGACCCTGCTCTAAACAGCTGTGTACTGAACCTGGGCATCAGGAGGAGAGCATTGGCAGGGACCCATTCTAAACCAGCAGGGCCCATGGGGTGCAGGGGCGCCCGGAGCTCTGGGCAGGGACAGTCTCCCGGTGCCCACAGCCCAACAACAGCGGTGGCTGGTTTGCCCCCTTTTAGCAAAACAGGACCGGGGTTTGGGCACCTAAAGTCCACTGGGCACCCAGAGGTGGAAAAGCTGGGTGTGAGTAAGCAGACAGGGTGCTGGGGCTGTCCCGCTGGAGAGTGGGGGGCACCTAGGGGGTGGTCCCTACCCCTGCTGCCCTTCCAGGGTCTCTGGCCCTGCTGCTGGGCGGCTTTCCTGGCAGGGGAAAGCTGTGTTGGGCTGGGGGCCTCAGTCTTCCCTAGGACTAGGGTCCTGGTGTTGGGGGTGGGGCTCTCCACCAGGGCAGGTTTCCGGGGGAGCTTTCTGCCTGGGCCGATAGGGGTTCTCCATTCAGAGTGATGGGGTCTCTACCAAGGGGCTTGCCGGAGTCTCCCCACCATCCCCGCCACCCTTCCCCTCAATACAGACCACTGCGTGGTCCTCCCACGAAGCTTGGGGCACCCCCTAAAGAGCCAGCGGCGGGTACTCCCGCCCCCATCGGACTTCGGTGGGGAAGGCGGGAACTGAGCCCCGTGACGTGGCGCGCGGCCCCGGGACGCGCCGCTAACGCCGCATAAATAGCAGCGGCAGCGGCTCCGGCCCGACACGTCGAGGGAGCCCGAGGCCGTGCCATGCGGTGAGCGCCCCCGGCCCAGCCCTGCCTGACCGCGCGCCCGGACCGCCGCCACCCCGCCGCCGGGACACTGACAGTCGGGACCGCCGCCGCTCAAGGTACCCGGTGCCCCCGGGGTCCCCGCGGGGGGCGCCCCCTTTCTCCGCGCCTGCCGGTGGACGCTCTTGGGGGCGCAGCGACTCTGCCCCTGCCCCCGGTCCCCCGTCCCCTGTCCCCCGTCCCCTGTCCCCCGTCCCCTGTCCGGGCACCGGCCGCAGGGGCGCAGTCGCTCACCGCTCGGTCCTCCTCGCCCTCCGCCCCGCCCCGCGGCCGGATCGAGCTCCGCCCGACGTGCGCGCGCGTCTCCCCGCAGATGCCCAGAGGCGGCGCCCTCCTGCTTGCCTCCCTGCTCCTCGGCGCGGCCCTTTCGGCCACCCTGGGGCTCGGGTCACCGGTGAGTGCGGGGCGGGGACAAACGTGGGCCCCCGAGCCGTGTCCCTCTCAGCGAAGGGGGACGATCGAAGCAGCAGCAGCCTGGGCGGCGCGCGGGCGCTTTGTGCCAGGAGCGGAAAGTCCAGCTTCTCGGGCTGCACTTGGGCCGGGGGGGGGCGCACGTGGCAGACCCGGGCCCCGCGGGGATGCCCCCTCCTCCGATCGCCGCCTCGCACGAACCACGCTTCGCTCCCGGCGGGTCCCTTCCGCGCGGCGGAGCCCGTGCCAGCCGCGCGTCCCCGGCACGACCTGTGGTCAGCGGGTCACTGGGCAAAGCGGCGACGAGTCCGAGAGCCGTGCCCCAAAGAGCGTTTGCGGGCGCCCCTGGAATCGCTGGCAGTTCCCCGAAGGGCACACGTTGCTCCGATTCCTGACTCTTGCCTGGGAGCACCGGCGGGCTCAGGCCCCGTTCCCTCCGGCCTTGCGCCCCAGCTCGCCGCGCGTTCGCGGTCTGAGTCCCGCGGTGGCTCCGGGTCGGTGACTCCCGGGGGACCATGCTGGGTGGTACGAGCAGAAGCTGCCTTGGGTGCCATTGTGGGCGCTCGCAGCCCGGGCCAGGCACAGTCCCTGCCATCTGACCCTCTTTCTCCCATTGAAGGTGAAGGAAAAGAGGGGCTGGACCCTGAACAGCGCCGGCTACCTTCTTGGTCCACGTAAGTGACACTGCGCCCCGGTCCCTCGAGACACTGGCCTTGCTCTGCCGGCTGCAGCCGCTTCTGTGAGTTGCGCTCCTTCGGGAAGGCGCGCAGCCAGGCGCCCCTCCGACCCTCCGCGGTCGCTGCGGCAGGCAGACGGGGGCAGACGCGGCGGCCGCGGCGCTTTGAGGTTTCCCGGTAGGTTAAGGCCCCTGCCGGCCCCCGGAGGCGGCCGGTTCTGCAGCCGTGCTCCGCGCCCCGGGGCACAGAGGTGATGAACACTAGATACACCGCAGGCAGGATCTACGGGCGTGTGTGGTGTCAGGTCCCACAGGGTCTTTTCACTGGTTCAAGGGGCGCACGTTTTCCTGAACCCTTTGCCACCCAAGTTCTCCCCCTCAGAAAGCCCCTCGTCTCTGGGTGCTGCTGGCCTGGAGAGCAGCAGGAACCCTTCAGCCAAAACGCTCTTCGTGTGACTTTGCGACAGTGAAAACGCAGCAGGAAGACTCTGCCTCCTGAGCGAGGGGACCAGACACTCTCTACCCTCGAGTTTATGTCCCCGTCCGGCCAGGTCGCTGGGAGCTGCCACCTACACTAGCTGTTTGCCAGAAGTCTGTACGACTTCACGGTGTGCCCTTGACCTCTGCGGCCCACGTAGGCACAGCTGGGGGGAGGACAGTTCTCGCAGAAACCCCGCCGCCTGCCAGACAGACCGGCTCGCTTACCGTCCTTGCAGACCGAGCACCAAGGGCGCTGCCTCTGGAAAAAGGGACTCACCTTCCTGTGTCCGCCCTCACCCACCTCTCCTCCTTCGGCCCCTCGGCCCCTTCTCCTCACTCCAGGCCACTTGGTTGGCTTAGAGCCCTCATTCTTTTTTCCAAAAGTTTCTCTTTTTTAAAAAACAATTCATTTATTGATTTGAGAGGGGGGGGGGATGGGAGAGAGAAACATGGCTTTATTGTCCCGCTTAGCACTGGTGGATGCTTGCATGCACCCTGACTGGGACCAGACCCACAAGCCTGACGCTCACCCAGCTGAGCTACCAGCCAGGGCTCTTCCCATAGTTTCTCAGGATTCACACTACCCAGCACAACACACTGTCACCCAGCCTCCCTCCCCCACCCCACCCCCGCAGTGTCTCTCTCTCTCTCTGTCTCTCTCTCTCTCTGTCCCCCTGGCTCCAACCCAGCTGCCAGAGTGGTCTTTGAAAAATAACAACCTGATCATGTCAGAACCTAAAACCCTCCCATGGGCCCCCTTGTTTTCAGGGATATAGGGCCCCAGCCCCTGTCATCTGCCAGTGCCGTTGGGAGCCTCCTTGTGCTCCTGCTGCACCAGGCCCGAGTCCCCCGGGACCTGTCCTTTGGAGTCCTGGTGCCAGTGCAAGCTGTTAGCCCAGGTCCCGTGGGCAATGTCCTTGCCTCTCCTGTGGTCCCCACACTGTGGCTGTCGTTCTGCAGGCGGTTCTCTGAGCCCTTTGGTCACAGGCAGCCCTGTGTCCTCCTCAGGCGTGGGGAGGGTGTGACCAGTGACAACATTCAGCAGCTGTCCTCTTTGGTCTGTGCACAGATGCCATTGACAACCACAGGTCCTTGCAGGACAAGCTTGGCCTCGCTGGCAAGCGGGAAGTCCAACCCGAGGATGACGTGAGGTCAGGTGAGAGGGCGCCAGCCCCAGGGCACCAAGTCGCTCCTCTGTCCGTCACCTCCAGGGCCCACGGGGTGGTGGTCCAAGCCTGGCCCAGCCACAGCTGCCCACTGCCAGAAACAGAAGCCACAACACCCACGAGTGAGGTCCTGGGGCAGCGTGGGGACAGCAGAGAGCCCTTCTAGACTCGGGGCCCCCCCGGAGAGGGACCACCGCGTCATGAAGATACCTTCCTGAGTAGGGGTGCTCCCTGACCTCCGGGTGCCCTGTGGGGCCTGTGTATGGTGCTGGCATGAGCCCCAGAGTGCTGGGGGTGGGTCGTGAACAGCGTTCTTTCCTGGTTTAGGAAGCTCGGACAGGCCACTGCCCGAGGGTGATGCTCTGCGCGCGATAATGGAGTTCCTGACTCTCCTGCATCTCAAAGGCAAGTGAAGTGAAATGCGATCGACTTACATTCCCACCTCTGGGGCCCCTGGGCTCCCGAAAACGGAGCTTGTCTGGAAAGCACGCCCCAGACCTTGGTCACCGGCCACCCCACGCACATAACGTCGGCACTCTTGCTTGGGATTACAAGGCACGGGGACTGGGACCAGCCACTACCGGGGTCCCCACTGTTCCCGGGAAGGGTCATCCCACCGACTGTTGTTACCAGGGAGAGAGGGCCTCGGGGTTCAGCTCACCCCGTGGAGTTTGACGCGGCCACAACCGCTGTGCCTGTGTGTCCGCAGCACAAAGGCCAGCTGAGACCGGGCGCCCAGATTTCAGGGGTTGGTTTTTCCTGGCCTCTGGGGCAGCTGCATTTAAATGCGTGGCTCTCGACCCTGCAGACACAGTGGGCGACGAGACCTTCGGGTGGTCCCCCTTACCCCCTGCATTTCTGTCTGAGCTCGATGCTTGTCACCCCTTCCCCAAGTGAGGGTCTGGCCTCAACCAGATCATCTCAGGTCACACCGCCAGTGGAGGGCTCAGCCAGCTGGGAGTTCACTCTGGTGGGCAGGGACCCGGGGACAGGTGCTCGGACGCTCTGGGGGCAGAGACATCTGGTTGCCGGGCGCGTACTGCGCAGTTTTGTGTGTTTGCGAGAGTCAAGGCCGACTCTCTGTCCTGTCCCTGACCTCTGCTGCCCGGCCACGCTGCCTCGGCTGAAGGACTTCGGGTGGGGGTGTGGGGGGTGCCAGGTGGGCAAGGACGCTCAAGGCCCAGTTGCTTTTCCTCAGAAGAGGGAGACAGGGGAGAAGGACACAGAAGTCTCGGGACCAAGTCCCCGAGTCCCTCTGTGGGAGCCAGTGGGGCCCCAGGGACTCTCTGCCGGGTCTCCCAGCCGTGGCCAGCTGCCTCTTCCTGGGCGGATGTGCTTCCCTTTGTCCTGTGTTTTGAATTTTGTAACGTGGAAGGAACTCTTCTGATTAGGAGACACCCGTGTTTATCGCTCAGACAGGAAGTAGCCTTCCTCAAAGCGGGGCTCTAAAACTCCGACCGACAGCGGCGAATGCCCGTGGGCAGGCGGGCTCACAGCACAGGCAGGAAACGGGACAGGCTGGGCTGGACCTGGGGCCCGAGCCGCAGCCTCCCTGTCACTGCCCTCCGTGCGACGGTGGGGACTCCTCACCAGAGTGTCCCATCCCTTGTCCCTTTGCAGAGGCCGGGGCCCTGGTGCCCGCGCTCCCGGCGGCCGTGTCCTCAGAAGACGCAGAGCAGGCGGGCGCGGGGCAAGTCGCATGAGGTCAGACTGTAGGAGACCGGCCAGCGGGCGCCGAGGGGACGTCCGTGCTGCCTGCTTTGGCGCTGTGTTGTCATCGTTTTGACTCTCCCCTTTGGTAATTACTTTGAGCAGCAAAATAAAAACCAGCAAGCGCTCTGCTGTCTTTTCTTCCCCTCGCCTGTCTGGCCCCGCCCCGCCCCACGTGCTCTCCCAGGTGACGCTCAGCTGCAACCACGTGCATTAGGTCAAAGTCCTAAAAACAGAGCCTGCCACCGAGAGCCTTCCCAAGACCCCTGCTCTCGTCACTGCGCATCTGGGAGCACGGAGTCCTCTTCGTGCGAAGCCTGGTCACACACAGCTGTGAAGGTAAGCCTGTCACTGGGGCAGGAACACAGCAGACTGGATGGACCCTGCCCCCGGGAGCTGACGCTTCAGAGGGAGGACGCCGAGGTCCGACACACCTGCGACATGGCAGAGGAGGGGTTGTTCTGTGTCGTGAAGGGCAAGTGAGAAGCAGAAAAGGGTGACTGGCGGGGTTGAGGGGGGGCGGTGCGGCCCACAGGGCACAACGTGGAAGTCCAGGTGGCCCAGGTAGGATGGCATGTGTCCTGGAAACCTGAGCTGTTTCGTAGACGAGGAGACCCGTGCCACTCCCTGGTGTGTGCAGGAAGCTAGTGTGTGGGGATGGCTCCACAGCGGGCAGAGACAGGGGTGTCCTCTGCACAGGAAGACAGTCACACCTGCAGACCCAGGGGACACAGGTGGAGCCGGAGGCCTTCTGTCGGTTCATGTGACAACAGGGGCTCCTTGGTGTTTGGAGCAGGGCTGCAGTGGGGTGGGTGCGTCTTCCTGTGGCTTATCCCAGCATGGCTCCCACCCGGCTGACCTGAGTGTCCACGTGCTGGGTGGCCCACAGACTGCGTCGTCTCCAGTGCTCCCCTAGTGCCTGTGATATGCCGCCTGTGTGAGGACGGCTGCCTGAGACTACTCTGCTCCGGGAGAACATGGACATGGGGCAGGGGGCGGGGTGGGGGCCTGAGCCCTTGTGTCCCCTGTCCCTGATCCCTGACACCTAGGGAGCTTTCCCTCCTCCCACAGGCTGTTCCGGGCAAGCTCACCCCCTGCCCTATCCTGTGGTTCCGAGACTGCACGGGGCCCGGCCCCGCAGGCAGGCACTGAGCTCCCGCCCAGGGTGCCCTGGACACCCGCTGTCCTTCACTCCCTCCCCTCCCACTTCATTGGTTCTAATTTTCTGGGGCTCAGGGGGCACCAGGCCCCTCCCCAGAGCGTCTGACCCAGGTGGGCTGCGTGGGCCAGAACCCTCACTCCTGGCCGGGGCCACAGCTCCTACACCTGGTCTGCACAGAGCCTGCAGCCTCCAGGCCTGCTGGCCTCCAGCTTTGTCCCCTGCATTCACTTTTCAAAATGTGTCAGCTGGCCCCGGCTGGTGTGGCCAGTCGGTTGGAGCGTCGATCCCCAAACCAAAACACCTCGGGTTCAGTTCAATTCCTGGTCAGGGCACGTGCCTGAGTCACGGGCTTGGTCCCCAGAGCGGCGTGTGGGAGAGGGGCTGACTGATGCTTCTCTCTCATGTGGGTGTGTCTTTCTCTCTTGCCTTCCCTTCCCTCTCTCAAATCAGTAAGTATGTCTCAGGTGAGGATAAAACCACCACATAAAATAAGTCGACTAGAAATTTTTAATTTCCTGTGTGGCCAGCAGATATTGCCATTAGCGGCACTGTGGGGAAGCCCCCAGGAAGGGGCACAAAGCCCCTATTCCCGGGTCCCCTTTCAGCCCTGGAGGCGATGGGGGTGGGTGGCCGGGGCAGCATCCTATCCTGCACCGTCCCAGCTGCTGTGGGACCAGCGACTCCCAGAGCAACAGGCCCTGCTTCCGAGAGCCCGCTGCCCTCTCCACCTTGGCTTTGGCCTCAGAGTCCGAGTTAGGATGGAGAGGGGGCTGGAGCAGAGAAGAACGAGGTGCCAGGACGAAACTGCTCCCAATACAGCTCTGCCCCGCCCACTCTCGTGGCTCCCTCCCACCCACGTGCGGGCCACCACCGTTGCTGCCCTTCCCCGAGGTGCATGGGAGGGTGTCTGGGCACGTCCGAGGGGCCAGCACTGGTCCGTTACTAAGTGAGTCACGACAACGAGACACTGGACATCTTTATTCCTCTTTGCTCTGTAGTGGAACCAGGAGAGCCAACCTGAGGGCTCACCTTACCTGCTGGCGTTGAGAGCCAGTTACTCTAACCACACCTCGCCGACAACGCTATCGTAACAGTAATTATGGGGTTAACTGGGTGACGGGGCATCTCTACTACAATTAGAAACACTTGAGGAACCAGGTACTTTTCAGCAACACTGCTGGGGAGAGCGCGGCCCCCACGCCCCGCGGTCTGCGTGCGTGGGGGTCCGGGAGGAGGCTGAGGGCCCTGCCACACGGGGCACGTCTGCACTCCAACCCCTCGGGGCGTGCGGTAGCTCCCTGGGGACTTTAAGCTGTGTCAGCGGCCCATTTGGGGACTGTATTTCTGAGTAATTTGGGGGAAATCAATTTGGCTTTTGACACAGAAACATGTTCAGAAGAAGACTCCCGAGGGGGCCTGAAGTCAGGCCTGGGCTTGCCTCTGCCCCCAGGCCCCGCGTCCACCCGCCCAGCCCCCAGGGCCAGTGCTGATACATCCCCCAGCACCACGGGGGCCCAAGCTGCCCCACAACGGCTGTGTCGTGCTTGTCCCCACACAGGGGCGTCGGGTGGCCGGCCCCTCAGAGACCGAGTCCCCGTGTCCCCGAGGCAGAGGGAGAGCCTGACCTTACTGATGTGGCCGCTCCCACAGGCCTGGCCTCGTGTCCTGAAAACGGCCTTTCTCCTGGACGCGGCTCCTTCAGGCCTCGAGTCCCACGGGGCTCTGCCTACTCCACAGTCAACCCTTTGGACTTGAACTCAGTGTGGAGGATCTGCGACAGGCACCTCCCGAACTCCTCCAGGATCATCTGCTGGGCCAGGCCCTCTGGGCGCTGCGCCCTCTCGGCCTCCTCGCCCTGGGCCAGCAGGCAGGCACAGGTCGCTTCCACCACCTCCCAGGAGATGCACGAGGACCGCCTGCTGGGGACACACCTGTGAGACCCCGGCAGGGGCTCCGCTGCGTTTAGATACCACTGTGTGCAAGGGGACAGGCTTGTCATGGCCTTTTAAAAAATGTCACTGGTGAAATCGAACGGTGCCTCCCTCTATTGGGAGCTATTCAGGGGAATAACATCGAGGATTACTTTTAGAAGAAAAACACAGAGAAAGGTAAATCTGTCAGCCTCTCAACATCCCTCTCACAGATTCTACATTTTCTCAAAACGAGATGCACCCACAAACCCAGAGGCCTGGGCTCGGGTCACAGCCACGGGCTGGGCAGGAGGAGTCCCGGCAGACGCGCCCTGGGCCCAAACCCTGCCCAGGGTTTCACACGGCCAGGCTGGGTGTCAGCCTCCTCCCCACAGGGAGCCCCAGGAGGCCCTGAGGAGACCTTCGTCTGCCACTCCTGGGGACACACTGGCCTCTGAGTGCCCTGAGGAGCCCTGAACAGGGACCCGCAGGCAGCTGTGCTCTGTCCCACAGGACCAGCCATGTCCCCCATGCCCTCAGCGAGGGGCCGAGAGCTCTGGGAGACCGCCGCAGGGCGCCGAGCAGAGTGGGGTCGCGACCGCAAAGGGTCTCCCCGTCCAGACAACATGCAAGGGCGTGCGCTGAGGACGAGAGAACAGGGCCACCCCCATCGAGAGGAGTCACCCGGTTTCACGGCCAGAGTCCAACGCCTGGAGCTTCCACCAGGCCCTGTGGGACACACAGGGCCTGGGGAGGCGGTGACACTGGCACATGCCACTTCAAGGACATTCAGCCATGCTGTGGCCACTGTTTACAGAGACAGATCTCTGCAGGTCACGATGATGCGTTCTGCAGCTGTCTCTCTAACCCAATGAACGTGAACGTGGCTTTTCAACAATATTAATTAGTGACGTCTGAGCACAGAGCCATTCTTCAAAACGGACGAATCTAGTCCAGGATGAGGAAGCCATTACTGAACCTTTCAGACCTCTGAGGGTCACCACACGGCTGCGTACTCAGTAAACGGGAGGTACCCGCGTCCGGGCGGCCCTGTGCTGGTGCTGCAGGCGGCAAGGGGCGGCCGCGCATTGGCTGTCTGGATGTCACGCCCTTGCCGCCCGAGGCCTGGGGCCCGGGGCCCCTGCTGAGAGGACAAGCAGGACAGGGCAGCAGAGCCTGAGGGAGCCAGGGGGTCAGGGTTGGTCTGGCAGGGGCCCTGCACCCTCGCTCCTTCCCCCGAATAAACGAACTCTCCTCTCAAGGCAGCCTCCGCCGCCCCTGGCAGGAGGGCTGCTTCAGGGCACCCACCTCTCGGCCCTGAATCTCGGCAGTCCGCCCTCAGTGCCTCCACCTTCCACACAGGTGGGCACGGCCACCAGTGCTTTCCGCTCGGGACTTTCTGGGTGGTTTTTGCAGCCAGTGCATTTGCAGATGGAAGAGCACATTGCTTTGGCCTGGCAACAGAAAATGCTTCCGTGAAGTGAGGTCGCCCCGGTAGTCATCAAAAACAATGAACAAATCCTATTCGGACCTAAAATAACTGTTTATATTTATGCGTGTGCATAATCTGTAATTTTCATACCAAAAAAAGCCATAATGTGAGGACAGCAAAGAGCATGTCCCCATGTCCCCACGCGGCACCATTGTGGGGACACACTGGTGTGCTGACGAGGGAGGTGGGGAGGGGCTTTGGAAGGCTGGGCAATGTGGGTGGGAGTCCCCAGGGTGCTCTCTGCCTCCACTGGGCATTCTGGGGAAGCGCCCCACCAGACTCGGGCTTTGAAGGGAGTGCGCATGCGGCAGCTGGCTACGCCGTCCCAGCTGGGGCTCAGCTCTTCCCCTGTGGCAGAGGCTGTGTGCCCCAGATTCCGAACCCACGGGGAGGGGTGGAGGGCGGCTCCCGGCTGTGCCCAGCAAGCCTGGGTCCAAGCCTTGGCCCATGCTGGCCCCGGGGGCCACTGGGTTTCCAGCTAGCTGCCTCTCCATTCCAGCCCTGGCATTTCCAACCCAGCCACGCATCTCAAAGGGTTCCTGGTGCGTTTCATTCTGCACCTGCTGGCATTTGGAGCAGAAGGTGCCTCTGGGATTTCTGGTTACTCTGATGCCAGGGACCCGACTGCCGTCTTCCTAACACCTCTGAAACACCTGTGCTCAGTGGGAACGCTCTTTACCTTTATGGCCTTAAAGCGCTCAATCCCGTGACATAGATTGTTGCAGCAACTGTGACACGTGCAGCTGCTGCCGAAGTCCCCACCGGCAAAGCAGCTGCAGCACCTGTGGAGACAGCACGGCGTGTCCGTGTCGTGCCGGCCCCCAGTGGCCACGCAGGAGAGACTGTTCCAGCATCGGTCCCTCATACAGGGGTTTGGCCGTGTCCCTAGGTGTGCCCCCCCCCCCCACTGCTGCTGTCCCGGGAACACAGCAGCAGGCTGGGGGGAGACATCAGGTGATAGAGAGCCATCTTCCCATCAACTGTCCCAACCCGTGCGACATGAGGCCAGACTTTGACCGGGAGTGGACTGTGGGGCCTGGAGGTCGCGCCTGGTCTAGGCTCTGTCGGGCTGCACCCCCGGCGCTGTGTGGGGGGAGGAGGGAGCACATAGCTACTTTTATAACTTAGAAGATCACAAATGCACCCAAAAGGGCCTCGCAAAGCCTGACAGTGAGAGCCGCCGGCCCCCGTGCTTACCCGGCCACAGCTACTTTGGGCGGTCCTGCCAGAGCTGGTCCCGCGGGGAAGGCAGACCCGTTGACTGTGGACGGTGAGGCTCCATTGCCAAGCTGCAGAAGTGAGGTACGGGTATTTTGAGTTGGCCCAGGCAGCCCCTCCATACAGAGAAAATGATCCCTTTTTTTCCAGAGCTTTCCATCACAATCCCTTTACAGCCTGGTCTGGGACTTGTCCCTGGGATGACCGCAGCAGCCCCAGCAGGCCCCAGTGCAGGTCGTGCAGAGGGCCGGGGAGAGTGCGAGGCCGGCAGGCCTGGCGGTGGGACAAAGGGAAGGGTCGCGGATGCAGGGCCCGGCCACCGACCGGCTGGCAGCCACACACGCAGCTGGCAGCTGGCCTCCCAGGACACTGTGTCGGACATCTTCTTCGTTTTGTAAAATGAACCCAACGACAAATCTCTGCAAATGCAAAATGGCCGGCTGTGTCCGCGCAGCCCGCTTTCAGGAGCGAGAGAATGCACAGAATTGGGGGTTTGGCATGGGAGCAGGGGGATCCAGGGATGCAGCAAGGGCATTGCTAAAATCATCGCCCCCAGAGCCCTGGCCGGGGTAGCTCAGTAGGCTGGGGCATCGTCCCTAAACCAAAAGGTGGCAGGTTCAAGTCCAGGTCTGGGCACCTACGTGGGGCAACCGACTGATGCTTCTCTGTCACATTACTGTCCCTCCCCCTCTCTCCCTCCCTTCCCCTCCCTCCAAAATCAGTGAGCATGTCCTTGGTTGAGGATAAAAAGGTTCTTTAAAAGAAGTCAGGGGAGCCAAAGTGGGGACAAGAATAATCATGTCCAAGGCAAGGCGGGGACAGTGAGGAAGGGGAGGCGGTGGTGTCATGGGGTCACGGCTGAAACTGGTCCATCTCCTCAGCCCAGAACAGCACCCCCTCCTGGCTACTGTAGCACTGGAGAAATATTTACCCACTAACATGTACGTCACTCTGTGCGCACCCACGGCTCCAGGGATCTCTAGTCTCACAGCTGTGAACCCCATCTGTGCGTGTGCTGGCCTTCTCCACTCTGAGCCCCTGACTCCTAGGCAGTGGCGTCACTTTGGGTGTCTAAGGGACGCCCCAAATTCAGTACTCCACATGGGACCCCATCTACCCACAGACACTCAGGCTCTCAGCTCTCTTGATGGGCACCCCGCCTTGGCTTCCTCTGCATGGAACCCACATGGCTCAGGCCCTCCAGGCTTTAAGGCCGTGATCAAGTGTCCCCTTCTTGATGATGCGCGCCGGCACGCCCTGTTCAAACTTGTAACCTGCCTGCCTCCCACCAAACCTGCCCCCGATGCCCACCCTTCCCGGTCCCAGAGCACGGTTGCTCCCACGGGAGGGCAGACTCGGGTGTTCCGCTTTCCTTTGGGAGTTCACTTCCTGTTCGCTGGCTGAGCAAACTCGGTGCTCAGACCTGCCCCTGCCGGTGGGAGGCGATGATGCCCTGTGTGTGCTGGGCTTGTCCCTGCGCAGCTCACAGACACACACTCACGAGACCCCCGCAGCACTTGCACTGCCCGTGGGCAAGCACAAACGCACCCACGCCCAGAAAACATGGGGCAGTGACAGTGACTGGCTGCCTGTGCTGGGAGTCACGGAGGGCGCTTCTGGGGAGGTGACATTTTACATCCAGACTTAGGGAAAAGAGCATTCTGTCTTATAATTACATTTACTATTGCATATTATAGGGTAATCATAGACGCATTTTAAATCTCAAAACAGCGTTTCCATGACACCGAGGGGGTGCAGTGGCAGGACCGCAGGGGCAGAACGTGCCCTGGAGGCCGATGGGAGGACAAGACAGTCTCACGGAGGTGGCAGAGAGCTGAGCCCTGGACTCGGTGCGCCCCTCCCCGGGTCTGGCGCGGCGGGGAAGGGCTGACTACCTGGTCGGCAACTCACTGCTGGTCTTTAAGTGGAGGATTGATTATATGGCCTGAGAAATTCCAGCTTTGACAATCGACATTTTAAGAGATGATAATGTCCAACTGTACTTTTTAAATTAAAACGACGACTCACTTGCTGTGTGATGAGGTTTAGCTTGGCTGGTACGGGCAAAAGTCGTCCCACTAAAGCGGTCACTGGTCGAGGGCCGTCTGCAAGGAAGACAACGAAAGCTGCCTGAATCCACGCATTGTTTCCCCGCCACTCGCACACGGAAGGAGGTACAAAACGGAAAGGGAATCATGGAGGGCCATGCGCAAAGTCATTTAAAATTATCTTTGTCCTATTTACGTTTTTGTTTTATAAAAAGCTTCAGCTTCATGATTTTTTTCACTTCTTACACCCGTTTTCTTTGCCATAAAGCGACTCAGCTTGAGTGTCCGGGCCAGACTGTGCCCGGTCCCCCTGGTGGTGGCGGGAGCCCCAGACGCTCGCCCCAGCAGACGCAGCCAGAAGCCCAGCGCTTTTATTTTCGGAAAAGCACAGCGACATCTGTTGGACACCAGGTGAACTACCTTCAACTTACGTGTATTCTTTTTCCAGCCCTAAGGTGTCGACGGGATGTAAATGTTTATTTGGACCGAACTATTGAAGGACTAGAACTGATGGGTGTTTCTCTGGCCCGTGGGCGCAGTGCAGAACACCCCTGAGACACGAGGGGCCTGTGAACCTCGGTTTCCAGGGGGCCTACTGGAAGGAGAGCTGGGGCTGCGAGTGCGGCTACCTTGCGGTTTTGGTCAGGGCGCCGTCATTCTAGCGTGACGTTTACGGCGCAGCGCAGGGGACTGGGCCGGGGGTTGTGATCAGAGGACAGGGAAGCAGGTTTGGTGAGCACTATTCAAACCCTCTCCTTCTGCAGACCTACAGGCTTCAGGACCTGCCGAGTGTCAGAAGGGAGGGCATTAGGAAAGAACCCCCTCTGTCTGCAGAGCGGGTGGGGCAGCTCCCACGTCCAGAGCCCAGAGCGGAGCCCCAAATCCCGGGTTGGCTGTGAGGAGCCAGGCCCCGCCCTGCTCCTGCACATTGAGAAAGGCAATGCCTTGGAGGCATCTCGCTGGCCCTGGATGAAGGGACCACCAGGGTGGGACAGGAGCCACAATCTTCCTCCTCGCCCAGGACTCCAGACGTCCCTCGAAATGACACTTGGGTTTAATGTTGATTTTAACTTTGGGCAGGTCAGTGAATCACCTGATAAAGTCATGCTGGTTAACCCAAGATTTAGAATAACGCAATTATGTTATTGTCCACATGGAAATGACAGCTTTAAAGAGCCATGCCTGAGTGCTGCCCCTTCACCGTCCGCCTCTCCGAAGGCACGTCAGGGCAGTCACGCACGTGTGTCATTTATCGCCACGGTGCCGGTTTGGAGAAGTTTCCGAGTCAGTGCATGTCCTGTATTCAGCACTTGCTACAGTTATTTCAGCTCAAGATGATTATACAGGAATATTTACATTAAATGTTGGTTTTCACACACCTGAGCAGTCAGCCTCCCACCCGATCTGGGAAAGGCTGGTGCTCCAACCCAGGCACCACTAGGCACGGCCACCTGTTGGCGTGAATCGTCACCTGCTAGGGCCACAGAGCCCTCTCAGCCAGTGGCCACAGGGGACAGCTGTCCAAGGATTTGGGACAGTCGAGGCAATGCACACACACTAACCTGTGGAGACACGTGCCTTGTCTCAGCTCACTACTACGGGGTGTGAAGTTTGCTGCCTCCTTCAAGCCCTAACTACCCGTCCCCTTCAATTTCACGCACGAAGCTGAGACATGTCCACTTAGCAACTTACATCTGACGTGTGTTTTGACTGGCTCTGTACCTGACTGTGGAGAATCGCTTTGGTCTTGGTCCTGGGGAACCCAGTGGAGGGCCTTCAGCTCCCCTGGGCCCGAGCCGTCTATGCACAGCATCGGCGTCCCCCCTCTCAGCTGGCATATCACCTAAAACAAAAAACAGTGGTCAACTTACGTTTTTAAAAGCCAGCCAGTAGTGTGAGTCTACGCAAACCTCAATCTGAGAGCAGAGCTTTAATCCAGAATTTAAATTTCATGGAAAACGGCAAATGGCAGATCTGTCCAACAACACGCTCTCGGGAGGGCAGTGTTCCGTGAGACGGTGGGTGGGTGGGTGGGTGGGCTGAGAGAAGCTCCTGTCCCGACTTTCTCTGCAGGTGCCTGGCCCGAGAGGTTGGGCACGGGTCAGGGGATGGTGCCCCTTATGGTCCAGGGTCTTTGTGAGCAGAAGGCGGCGCCGAGCGCCCACCCCGGCCCCACTCAGCTCCAGCTAAGTTGTACCACAGGCCTTGCCCCCGAACACCGTCTCTAGCGGCACATACTTAGAGCGTGTTCTGACTTCATGGCAACTGTTCTTTCCTGCCACGTGCACTTGCTGTTATTTAACACGCGGGACTTTAAATGTGTATGGATTTTGTTTTCTACAAGAACAACCCAGAAAGGTGAAGGCAAGCACTGGAAAGTTCTAAGAAACCCACTCAAGATTCTCGGGCCTGCCCAGCACCCTCAGACCGCCTCCGTGGGTTCTGCCCATAAATGAGTCCTCCACCAGCCAAGCGAGCCCAGGGGTTGGTCACATCAGTCAGGCAAAGGCAAGCTGGAGCCCTCCCTACATGCGGTCCCCAAGGCCAGGGGGCAGCGGTGTCTACCCCCACACAGCACCCAGCCTGACTCCAGAGCCTCAGATCCCCCCAGAGGCTGTGGTTTCTGCCTTCAGGCTGCCCTCGGGGTCCCTAGGCAGGAAAACCGAAGCTGCCGAAGCGGCACGTGCAGAGCCTGTGTCAGTGAGGCACTGATGGCTGCGCCAGCAGCAGACCTGGCACTGCGGTTTCGTCTGTCTCTAGAGAATTAACTTTCAGCCACACACACTCGCGTGCCCATGCACACTCGTGTGCCCGCACACAGCACTGAGAGACGGGCTCAAGGTGGACTCTCAGGCCCCTGCCCATGTGCAGTTGGGGCTCTGCCCTGCACCTCTCCCCCCCGCCACCCAGTCATTGGAGGAGAGCTCATCCTGCTCAGCTGGCCCTTGGGCCTGACGACCTCAGGTAGAGGTGAGAGTTGGTGGGCGCCACAGCTAGGCTGGAGTCGGCATGAGCTCTCCTTCAAGCGTTTCCTGGCGAGGTGTGCAGCTCAGGGCTAAGGTGTCTTTCTCAGGGTGAGGAGCTGCTGGAGGCAGCAATCAATCGTGGGTGTCGGGCTCTTTGCTCACAGGAAGCTTGGGGTGGGTCCCCTGGCTCCCCTCCCTGCCCATCCTCACCACCTAGCCCTGGTACAAGCTGGCGGTGCCACACCTGTTTTCTTATCTGTAAATGGAGAGGAAATAAGCCCACAGACTTGATAAGAGGATTAAGGGGAAACAGCAGCAAAACCACAGAGGTTCCCACTGGCCTCTCCAATAGGAAGTTAGTCCGCATTGTTAGGAACTTGAAGTCAGGGAGGGAGGGAAGCATCCGTGCCCTGCGGCCCCACCCCACCCTCCCTCCCTCCCTTCTTCCCTCCAACGTGCCAACCAGGCAGCTGAGCGGGCGCCGGTCCTGGGCCAGCCTGGGTCTGCACTGACGGATGGGACTTGAGGGTTACTATCTTTAAACATACAGCTACGTCCTAACCTGCGTTTGCCTTGCTAAGACCGGGCAGAAATGAGAGTCGAAGGTGAGAGGAACCTTAGGGAGGCTCTGATTCTGACGCTGACGCAACAGTTCAGCAGAACGAAACCAGTGACTGGGATCACTGGTGCTGTGTCGGCCTGGTCACTCGTGATAAGGGTCGCACAGGTCGCACGAGGAGCCACACTTTCTTTGGCGTCATTACCATGGGGCTGGTGTCCTTGTGAGAAACGCCAGAGGCGCCCTCTGCCTCCTGTGACAGCCGGAACATGCGGGCCTCCTGGGAAAGGGGGTTCTGCAGCGCGGTCTCCTCCGGGGTCTCACTTGCACCCCCTCTTTCCTTTCCCTCCACCTAGGAAAGCAGATGCTGCTTTAGAAGTCACGTTGTGGCCACTGCGTTCAGCAGGTGCATACAACAGAAAACTCTCTGTGGAAGTTACGTCATTAGAGCAGAGCATCCTTACCCTTCTTCCTGCTTCCCTTCCTCTCACTTTTCTCCCTGAGGGGCGACAAGTCATCCCGCCAGCCTCACTAGGGACCGAGGATCCCGTGGACCCAAATCATCTGCCCACAAGGCGTGAGATGTGATCTTGAGGTGGCACTCGGTGTAAGTAACCGAGAAGATGCCCGGGTCTTCAAGTGCCCCTAAAGCTGCTCCACAGCCCCCACCCTAACTGAGCTGGCAGCCAAGTGGGACCTTCTGAAACGCCAGCCCTTAATCACCATCCTCAGAGCAGGCCCATCAGGTTGTGTGAAATGTTCTGGTCTGTTTGCTTTTTCCTGGTGAAGCCGCAACCCCGCTGCTGTCTCAGTAATACTTACGATGTAACGTATAACGTGTTGCCAGTCGTAGCTATAATTACAGAGCAGAGCTTTCCTGGGACAATGGCATTCATTGTTAGTGTGAAACTGAGGGCAGGAATGAAGGCCGGCTTCATCTTTAAACTCTGCTCTCCCTCAACTGTCACACCAGCAAAATGACCGAGAACGGGGAGAAACACCGTCGTATTACTGCAAGTCAATGGGATTTTTAAGAACTAAAGGGTCTCTATTTTAAAAAATCACCATCAGCACTGAGGGTTTAAAATTGGCGTGACTGTTGAATTCGACAAGAACCTAAGGAGGCCTGGAAGCAGCAGCCACCTTGCACTGTGTGGCCCCCGCCCCAACCTGCCCCTGCCCAGCTGCCTACCAGGGGGGACAGGACAGTCCTTCAGAAAAGATGGTGTTTCTCAGGGAGCCGGGCTAGGACCAACAGGCAGAAGGTGCCGGACACATGTGGCCTCCCGCCCAAGCCACCTGAGGATGCCCGAGGAAGATGGCTGCGGGGTGAAGGGTGAGGGACCAGCTGTGCCGGGCTCCTCCGAGGCAGGTGGGGGGTGGCAGAGGCCCCAGCCTAACTTCACACCGCGGAGCAGCAGCTGTGCTGGAAGAAAACTGGGGAGCCGGGAGCGGAAACCGCGGCGGGCACTGTGCAGTCAGGCTCGGCCGCCTCAGCACCAACCCAAACGCACTGCCTGGGCTTCATTTACTGCACTAAAGTGATTGCAGGGCCGAGTAATCGAGCTTCCCAAACTAGACGCTTTGGGGGCCAGCACCCCGTCCTTGGGGTCCTTTGCTTCCTATAACCGCAGATTTGCTTAGTTTCAGCAAGAAAAGAGCAGAAAACTAGCCGGGTTTTCTGTAGCACGAAGGGTGGTTGGCTGAGAACTCGGGGGAATTTGCGGGCTCATGTTACCTGTGCTCCAAGAACAAAGCGTTATGAATACAAAGGGGGAGAAAGGCAAGAACAGGAGACCTCAACGACACTGCGGCTGCTGTCACAGACACTAGTGACTGACAAACGGGGCTCCTGTCCTGAGCCCAGGGACAGCAGCCCCGCCCTTTCCCCCGGGCGAGCATGCCCTCTGCAGGGTTAGGCCGGGCTTGAACCGCGGACTCAGGGCAGGATCCACCTTCGGGGAGAAAGGCCTGGCCGGCTGGTGCATCTCAGACTACAAAGGGGCGCCCCCCCTTTGGAATGAGGGGCTCCGACCAGGGCTGCCGCTGACGCAGGAAATCTGGGGTGCAGCCTGCGCAACTTTGCATCTCTGCTGGGGGGGGGCAGGGGGTTCTGTGCCTGTTCCCCACGCGGGTCTTACTGGAATCACGCGGACACCGGCGTGGGCGGCTCCGTCCCGCGCCCAGGCGCCCAGGGGCACGACGGCGGGGCTCCCGTGCGGGGTCCGCACCGGGGACAGGAAGTGCACGTTGTAGGCCTGCGGGGGCGGCACGGCGGGGAGCACCGCGTCCTCCAGGGGGTCGAGCCCCGGCAGCCTCGGGAACTCCCCCAGCATTTCCTCCTCGTTCCCGTCCACCAGGAGCCCGGCTTCGGCCTTGGCCTTGCAGTCCACGCCCAGCGCGGGGTCGAACGCGCGCAGCAGGGGCGCCGTGGGGCCCAGGTACAGGTCTGGGAGCGCGTGGAGCTCCTCGTCCTCCGCCCTCCCGGCCGCTGCGGCGTTCAGGGGCACGCTCTCGGCAGCAAACCCGCCGCCCGCGCCGAACAGGTCCGGCACCATCGCCTCTTCGGGGCCGGACATCCCGCCGAGCAGCGGGCCCTCTTCCATGTCCGCGGGCGGGGTCAGCGCGGGGCGCACCTGCAGCGACGCGGCGGGTGAGGTGGGCGCCCCACCGCGGCCCGGGCGCGCCCAGGGGCCTGCCGTCCCCTCCCCACCTGCAGACCCGAGGCCGGCCCGGGGGCCTGGGGAGACCCGAAGGCGGCCGGGGTCTCAAGTCCGGAGGGACCACGGACAGCCTCGGCTGAGGGAGCGCAGGTGTGGCGGTTGACGGTTGAAGGTGGGGGCGGAGTCAAGGGGCGAAGTGGGCGGGGCCTGGGGGCGCGAGGCAGTGGGCGGGGCTTGGGGAAGCAGCGGGCGTGACAGGGGCGTGGCTACGGTGGGTGGGTGGGGCCCGCAGGGTGGGGAGTGCAGGTGGGTGGGAGTGAGTGGGGCCGGGGAGTGGGGTGGATCGCAGGCTGGGGAATGAGAAGCTCAGACCCACCCGAGTGGGGCGGGGCGCTCAGAGAGCAAACGAGGACCGGGGACCCGCTGTCTGGTGGAACTGGGCAGGGAAGGGCACTGCGGGGCTCAGCATCTCCAGGCTCAGGTGGGGACACTGAGGCCCTCGGGCCGGTCTGACCACAGCTCTCGTGGGACTCCATAGCTTGACTTCTGACCTTAGTCTTTCAAATGTACCTTTTCTGACCCACGCTCGGCAGGGCCAGCGCGGAGCTCCGCCAGTGGGTAGAGGGCCAGGGCCTTGCGCCCACATCTTCCCAGCCACACACACCCCTCACATCCTTGGCGCTGGAGCTTAGGATGCGTCACTGAAAACTGGGCATTGTCCCTAGGCAAGTTTGAACAACCCGACGTTGATGACTGGTGTTGGGCGGGCTGGACTGACAAGAACCTAGAATTAACAAGTGAAACTCTCACTAATGCCCCGCACTCTTTGGGTGGGGAATGAGCTAAACCCACCCTTCACTGAAGAAGCCCACACTGCAAGAAGTGTAAGCTTGTTTAGGGCGGTGGCCTGACCTGCTGGGGGTCAGGACAGATGCACCGTAACTCTCGGGTACTGTTTCATCTGCTTAGTATTGTTCGGGTAAAAATTAACATGTGAAACATCGACTCCCTAATTTCATTTTTTTTTAATTTAACTTTTTCAAACAGCCCAGACAGCAACACTGTGCACCACTATTCAGCTGCACACGTCAGCATCAGGAAGTCCCCAGGAAACTGTGCGCGGCTGAGAATTCCCAAACTTAAGGGACAACTCTAAGGGGGCTAGGACTCATCTGAAAACTTAGTCTGGGATGTTAAGGTAGAGTTCCAAGGCCATGTTATTACATTATCACTGTCGGAATCTCCCCGCCACGCCAATGACCTGAAACATTTTCCCAGTAACTAGTGCACCACAAACACACTGGACTTGAAGCGAGCCCCCTGGTTTGGGGAGCCCACTTCCTGCGCCTGCCTTCTATCTACAGGGCAGGACCCCGCAGGAGGCTCTGGGGGCTTCGGGCTAAAACTGGGAGAGCTCTTTTTCAATTGTGTGAATATAAACCCTCCTACTGGAATATTTAAGTATCAGAGAAGGCTGACAATGCCTTGAGTACCGCGCTGTCCACTGCCCGCTGCCCTGCAAAGCCGGGTCGCTGTGAGTTAGGTCTTTCCAGTCCTTTCCCCGGGATTTGCATACCCACGTGTGAGGATGGCTTTACCCCAATTCTTGGCTGGAATAATCACCTCACATTGAACTCAGGTGAGCTCAAGGGCAGGGCAGAGTGCAGCTTGGGCTCCCCGAACTATAGGGACCTAGAAGGCAGCTAATACACACCCAAGAGCCCACATAAAAATGTGAGAGGCTTGAATAGCCTGAACAAGCACATCACCCCCATTCATTCATTCATTCATTCACACTTCGGACATCTTTACCGAGCAAGCTCCCATGAGTCAGGCATCACGTCCGGCATGCACCGTCACCTGGACACCAAGCTGGTCACTCGCTGCTCCCAGCTGCTCTTCCAGCCCTGCTGGGTCCAACTCAGCTAAACCTGTTTCTAAATCAGCCCCCTTCCTGGGCCTGCTACTCTCCCCTCCTCTCCCTGACCCACCCACCGTGACGCCCTATCTGCCTTGGGCATTTACAACCCTTTGACTGGTTCCCTACCTCCTTCCACTGGAATCTGATCTCCATCTACAGTCAGAACCTGGTGGGGTTCCCGCCACCTTCCTGGGTGCCTAGAACCGTGCTCGGCACAGTCGGTGCTCAGTAAGAACTGCTGAGAAAACTGAGTTTGTGCATCCACCGGACAGATGGTTACTGAGCAGCTACTCTGGGCCAGGCACGGCTCCAGGCACAGGACAGGGAGTGGGCGAATGTGTGGATGTGAACCCACAGCCCCACCTACCAGCCTCCCTTCCCACCCGCTCCGCCCAACCCCAGGCCTTTTCTGCTCAGTCTTGACGTCTCACCTTCGTCCCAGGTGCCTGAGCTGGGTACCCAACTTACAACCTCCTTATTAATAGAACAGAGACAGAAACAGATGCTGTGGTAGACTGGGGTTAATGTTTTTATCAACGACAACATTCATGCGGCATTTCTAAGATTTACATCCAAAAGAGCAGATCATATTTACATGCGATGCACAGTCCACGATAACAAATTCAAAGCACAGCTCCGGTGAGACCGCGTTTGCTCCAAATTAAATTAGAGACGTAATGTTCTTACCTCTTCCTTTCAACATGTACAGTAAAAATCCACTCTTCTGTCTTTTAAGGAATATAAAAGTTGCATTGACAACGGCACTGATTTGCAAAAATATTTAAAACCTGAGAGATAAGCCCAAATCTACTTGAGTGCTAACATGTGGACATTTGCACGCTGGGTAATAGACTGGTCAGTGGTCAGTGATGCATGATTAGGTGGCTCTGAGGGGCCGACGGGCTTTGACAGGAAGCCCCGGTCCCTGAAGCAGAGGGGGCTATGGCCCCCCCCTACCTCCTGGACTATGGTTTTGTTTTTGTTTTTTTTTCCTTGTGTTCTCACTTCTTGCTTTTAAGAGAAAAACATCTTTGGCCCATCAGGTGGGGTTTTTACATTGTAACACAGACACGAATAAAACCCCACATGTTCAGGCCTGCGCCTGCTCCTCCCCGGCGGGCAGTGCAGCTCCATCTCGCCTTCAAGTGCAGGGCTACCGCAGAGGCGGAGGCGAGCCCAGCCAGGGCAAAGTGGTCAGAAAAATAAATACACAATTGCCTAAAGGGACAGCCAAGCTCGTCGTGACTGCCCGGAGATAGTGGGTCATTCACTCCAGGATCCTTCCTCTTTACATTAAATACTGGAGATTCAGTGCGTGACTGCTTTTTTGGATAAGGTACTCCTATCTAAAGGGTCGGCTGTGTTAAACCCAGCTCCCATCACCTGTGACATTTTAGCTGGCCATCAAGATGACCCAGTGCACTGTTTCCTCATCTCCTTGGGAAACAGAGGGGGTCGTCTCTCTCTCGCCAGCTTGGATTAGAAAGCTCTCTGCCTGGCACATCGGTGCTGCCCTGTCCCGACCATTTATTTGGAGGTTCCTCTTCCCTTGTCAAGTTTTGTTCCTTTCTCAGGGGTAAATGTCACGGTCAATTGCCACCAGTTTGGGTAAGCAGTACTGCTGAGGCACACGCTGTATGTTATTGGGCAGGAACCGCGTCAGAAGTAAAACATCTGAGCATCCTATCCAATGTTCCCTGTTTCTGACACACGCCAGCTCTCGAACGGACGGCAGTGTGATGGGGGAACCAGACTTTCTGGGGGTGGAGGAAACCACAGAAAATGCCTATTTAGGGTGATCCACTCAGTTAATTGAGAAGGAGTAAGACACCTACGATTGCATTTATTTATTTACAAAATAAATCCCTCGTCTGGTCTCCCTCACATTTAGGGCCTCCTGTGTTTAAGGCACTGGGTTTGGGACACTCACAAGGTCTGGAAAACTCAGGACACGCACAGTGCGTGCTCCCGACGCGGACGGGCAAGCACACGGCCAAGCTGGACGAGGGCAGGCGCCACAGGGGCAAGAGCCGGTTCCAAAAGCACGAGGTTTCATTAGTGAGTTACACGTGTGTCGGCGATTGGCTGTGACCATCTCCAGCTCACACGGCACTTGTCTGTCTGGACAGAACACAGGCCTCCACTCGGGTGAGGTGAGATGCCCTCAGGACCAGGTGCTGGGTCGCCACCGAGGAAGTGCGGCTGCTCCCAGCACATTCGAAGTCACAACCCCACTAATTCCTTAATGAGCTCCACGATATTTGAATCCCTCGATAAACATGAGTCGATGCGAAGACTTTTGGGGGCACTTCCGCAAACGCTCCCCAAGTTGGGACCTGCCTAAAAGGGGTGGGGGTGGGGGTCCTTGTGGTGGAGGTTGCTGTTCTAGGAAAAAACAAAAACGAAACACCAAACCCTCGATGGCAAGACAACTTCTGAGTTTCTTTAGAGCGATTTTTCATCCTGGACTATGATCAGGATTAAGAGCGATTTTTCATTTGGTTCTTAATCAGAAGAGCTCATTTTCCTTCCTGGCGGCCGACACGGGAACTACTTTTTGGAGTTGGAGCTGAACCCAAACAGAGCGATGATGTCCGTCATGGCTTGTCTCAGGTGCCTCCCGAAGCGGTGAGAGTCCTTCGTGTGGAAACAAAGGGACAGACGCGCGTTACAAGGCGGCCACTCCCACACACCCAGCCTCTGCCCTTGCAATCTGACTCGAACAAAGAACCTCCGCTTCTTCTCTTGCCGAGCCCCTAAGTCTTGACTTCATACCTCAATCGTTAAGCTACACGCTCTGGAGAAATGTGGAGGGTTAACAGAGAGAGGTACCAGGCTGGGAAGCGCTCCCCAATGCCAAGGCACTGAGTTCTGCATAAAGCACAGGAAGTAAATGGAGTCCAATCTCCTCTGGGAATGACCTTGGCGTTGCTTGTCAGGCGATGGACGTGGGATGTGGAAAGGGGAGGTTGTACATGAGGGTGAACAGCAGCACGCTGGGACGGAGGGCACACTCTCCGTCCACGGCCCTGCCGTGCAGGTGCATGTGCGTGCGCGTGTGCGTGCGCGTCCCATCCTCTCCCGCTCTCCACTGTTACAGGGTCGGAACGTTATACACGCTCTCCAACGCTAGGACCTGAAACCACTGCTACAAGCCAACGTACACATTAAACCAAATAGGGGAATTTCTTTAAAATCAAGGTTAACAGAATTTCAAGATTCATTAATTTGTAAAGATCCAAAGCAACTCAAAGTACATAAGCGAATTGGAATTTTGTCAAATTAACGATATGCTCCCCTTAAAAAAGAAAACATGCCCTGGCTGGTGTGGCTCAGTGGATTGAGTGCCAGCCTGTGAACCACCGGGTCGCTGGTTTGATTCCCAGTCAGGGCACAGGCCTGGGTTGTGGGCCAGGTTCCCAGTAGGGGGCGTGTGAGAGGCAACCACACATTGATGTTTCTCTCCCTCTCTTTCTCCCTTCCCCTTCCTAAAAATAAATAAATAAAACCTTAAAAAAGAAAAAGAAAAAGAAAGTGATAGCCCTGGCCAAGTAGCTCAGTTGGTTAGAGCGTCGTCCAGATACACCGAGGTCGTGGGTTTGATCCCCAGTCGGGGCAGGTGCAAGAAGCAACCAATGAAATGCATCAATAGGTGGAACAACGAATTGATATTTCTCTTTCCCTCTCCACCTCTAAAATCAATCGATAAAAAAAAATGTTTTTAAAAAAGGAAATGACGGCAACCCCCCCGTCCTCTGGGAAGGGGAGGGCTGTTGGCTTCTTACCGTGTCCGGGCAGGAGAACTTGGAGGACACGTGGAAGTTGATGAGGTTCTCTCCCACCAAAATGTACGACACGCCATAGCCGTCATCGGCGACCTGCATGACACAGTGAAGTGGAAGCTCAGGAAGCGAGACGAGGGCCGAGGGGGCTTTCTAATGGCCTCAGCCCAAGCCCGCAGCCAACATCTGTTCCCACGGCCTCCGGCCCCCACAGCCTCTGAGCCACACCACGGCGGTCGGCGAGAACAAGCGCCTCATGGAAGGCGGCACAAAGGGAGCCAGGAAGAAAGTGGTCAGTCCGTTTTCCAAGGAAGATGGGGCGATGTGAAGGTGCCACTCCGTCAAGGCAAGAAACATGGGGAAAACACCAGTCACGGAGTCAGGGAACCGAAATCGCGCCAGGCAGCCTCGGGGCCGTGGTTCTCCGTGAGCCCGGCCAATCGACGGGATGGGGAAGGTGCGCGGAGAAAGCTCGAGCCAGTGACTGGGGGTCAGCCACAAACTGTGTGACTCACGTCCACGGCGTGGATCGGACCCGGGCAAAATGCACTCCGTGGCTCCTCGTGTTGGTGCCGAGACTACCGCTGGTTATCTGTTCCATCGATTCTGAGTCAGTTTTACTAAACCGAGGCCACGGTCAGACTAGGAAGACCACGTGGGCTCGGCATCAACAGGCCCGCAGGTCTGGGAGGAGGTGTGTACTCGGACGCTCTGAAAGCCGTGGTCAGTAAACTGATCCCGGGCAGCACTGGGAAGGACACAGGAGAGGCTGGCCAATCTACCCATCTGCTCCGTGATGTCCTTGTTAGAGTGTCTTCCCAGGTTAACTGGGGACACTCACGGAGCTTCACGGTGCAGGTGGCAGTTCTGGAAAAGCTGCTGGGGACGAGACAGGTGCTAGAGGAGCCCCTGGTCCAAGAATCTGTTCAAAATTCAGACTTTTAATCGTGACAAGTAAAAAAACCCTATTTGGGGAAAAAAATACCCCATCTGTGCTAATAATGGCAGGAATTCCCTTATGGTGCCCTGAGCGCAGACCAGCCCGAAGCGGTGGGGGACATGCACGTCCCAGCCCTGGGGCTCGCCGCTCTGTCCAGACAGCCCCGCTCACTTACCGGCCCAAAGCCCCCTCCGCTGGACACATACTCGGGGTTCCTCTCCAAATCAAACAGCTCTACCTGCTGCTGCGGGGTCTGGCTGGTGGACAGCCTCCAAGGCTCGGACAAGACCTGGTGAGTAAAACAGCGAGCGTTCCAATGACACTTTCCCCAACCCGTCCTCTGTCCCCGAGGGGCCCCGGTGGGAGACAAGAGGAGGCCAGCTCAGTTTTCAGTTTTCAACTGTCTGGGGGCAGTACACCTGCAGACAGGGCATGGAGCGGGTGGGACAGCGGGCTGGAGAGGCCAACACCAGCTAAGGGCGTCTCCAGCAGAAAAGGGGATGGGTACATTAAGATTCACAAGGGGTGGCCTGGCCGGGTAGCCCAGTTGGTTGGAGCATCATCCCATACACCAAAAGGCTGTGGGTTCGATTCCCGGTCAGGGCACATGCCTAGGTTGCAGGTTTGATCCCCGGTCGGGGCATGTATGGGAGGCAACCGATCTATGTCTCTCTCTCTCAAATCAATAAACATGTCCTCGGGCAAGGGTTAAAAAACAAAAATGATCGCAGTGGAGGCTGTTTTCAGAAACCTTTCAGGCTGCTTGTGAAACACAGCCATCCTAGAAATTAAAGTTTACACAGTTAAATACACTCTATCAACAACAGAGGTGCGGAATGCTCAGAGCTTGTCACTTCATCACTATTTCGGTACATTTTGCTGTCATCCGTGCCCTGGAGGCCGCTTCTGTCCAGGAGGCCCGCAGGGGCGATCCCTGCAGGGCGATCAGAGAGCGGGGCCCTGCAGGGCTGAGGAAGTGCACCAGGTTTTCCACTGAGCACAGCTGAGCCCCAAGGCCTGCGTGCCACGCCGGCTCCATTCACAGAGCGGCCCCACGAGTCTGCTGCGGTCTGGTCCAGCCCGTGAGCCTGCAGGAGCTGCCACAGGAAGACACAACTCACTTCCTTCAGGAAAGGGGACTCGACGGCGAGATACTTGGACACCACGTAGAGGCAGAAGAGGTGGCGGTCGATCCCAGAGCCGGTCATCGCCAGGCGGTACATGTGCTGGTGCTTCTCGCAGGCGATCTTGAACAACTTGAGTTTTTGCTCAACCTAAATTGCAAAGGGTGCCGAGTTTCAGGTTGTGCGGTGCAGACCGGACCTCCAAGGTGAAGGTCCCGGGCCCTTCTCTGCAGGGCCCGCGGGGCACGGAAAACCAGGTGACCGGGGGCATCTGGGAGAAACCGCCAAGGCCACCTGTCTCACGGCCCCACCGCCTGGCAGCCCCTCCCCCAGGTTGTTGGAGGAGCCCTCTGGGGGTCCTGTGGGCAGCCCGCCTGGTGGCATTACAGCTTTTACGCAAATGAGAGCGCTCATGTAAAAATGGTAACTAACGTGGCCACTTTAACAGGGAGCCTGAGCTGCCATGGGGGGGGGGGAGGGGAAACCGCCTTGCAAGGCTTATGCTTCAAACACTTGGGGACGGGGACGTTCAACAGGGCAAAACAGCCCCTGGGCTGAGCCTAAAGCAACGCCGTGTCCCCAAGGAGTGTCCCCAAGGATTAGAAGGAAGCAGATTCTACGAAGGAAACTTAAAGACGTCCCTTAGAACTAGCGTCACTGTGTTTTCTGCACCAACAGGAACACCTTCCCTCTAGGGACGGAACTGCCCACCCCCGTCTCGCAAACACCCCGCCTCCGTCTCCTGTCCAGAGGCTGTTGGGGCTTCTGCACGCGTGGGGGCTTCCCGTACAGCTGTTCTTTCATGACCCCGAGTGAATTCTCACTCTGGCCTTTGTTTTCAGGTTAACGCCGAGCAGGCAGGAGAGCGTGAGGGCCCCTTCTCTTGTCTGGAAGTGAAGTTCTGTGTGCAGTGTGACTGCGGGTCCTAAACATTCCTGCAAAGTGGTCCGGCTAACCACCCCCTGAAACACCGCTTCTGGGCCTTTCAGGCCAACCCGGAAAGGCTGCTGCTCCAGCTCTCCTGGGCTCTGCTAGGTCAGCTACGGGATGAGTGGAGGCCCCTGTAGGCCGTGCCCACCCACTAACGGCCTGGTCCGCCCCGCCCCAGCAGAGCAGGGCAGAGCCCAGGGCATCAGCGTAAGCACCTGTGCTCGGCCAGGCACACCTGGGCTGAGCTCATCTGCATCTCTGCTCCTTCATCTACGAACGTGAAACGTTAGCACCCCACGGGCTACCGCCACGAGGTTCCAAGGCAACTACAGGGAGCCTGAGGCCCTCCTGCTTGGGGCCGCAGGCACCCCAAGCGGAGGGCTCCCCAGTTCTCACCTAGACACCAACTGCTCACACCGGCCTGAAGCCCCTACCTCCAGGGCCTCGCCCACCTGCGTACGGCTCTCATTCAAAGACTCTCCATGAGTGTGGCCTGACTTGCAGACATCACAGAGTGACAGAGAACTGGCACAAATGTCACCCTGTCTGTGTCTCCACCGCTACATTTTAACCCTTCCCGTCCCTGTGGAAGGCTGAAGGAAAGCAGGGGCCGAGGGTGGAGTCACCGGAGTTCAACCCAGAGGCCGCCGGGAAGAACATGTGCAGCGCAGCCTCCTACCGTCCGGGTGGGGTCCACCATGGTGAGCACGAAGCTGCAGGAGTCTGAGGTGCAGGAGCGCACGGTCTCCGTCCTCCCCTCACGGAACAGCCGGGTCATGGAGGCCTCGTACGTCAGGCAGAATTTGCCCATGTCCTGCGGCGGAGAAGGTACTTTCATACACGGCACGCGGGGAGGTGGGGACGCGAGGGGGGGGTCAGGTCAGCCAGGGAAAGCGGGCTCGGCCACCGTTAGCCTGGGGTTCAGTCGCCGCCGGTCTCCACGCAGGGATTTCACGGGCGGAGGGGGTGGCGTAGGTGACGGGGATGTCGTTAGGTCTGTGAGGGCCTGGAGGCCGGGCGGGGGAGCCCAGGTCTCCACTCCTGGGGCAGCAGGCGCCAGGGCACAGTCCCCGAGCTGCACACACCTTCCAAGTGCAAATGGCACACGTGACAAGCAGGTCCGCATGCAACAGTCTGAGGTTACTCAGAGGTGGGAGGGGTTGGCAGCAGACCCTCTGCTGTATTTGGAGGCTGGCTGGAATGACCACTGGAGAGACTGGTGCTGTGTGGGAGGGGAGGGGTCAGCAGGACGGCCTCTCAGGAGGCCCACTGCGCAGGAGGGAAGGGGACGGGGAGGGAGCGGCTGTGGGACCGGCAGAGGCAGTGGGGAGCAGATGGGAGGTCCCTTTGGGACACTCTCATCTTCTCTGTGAAACAGGTTCCCTGCTGAGAGTAAGGAGGGGAGGGGGTGCTGTGAGTCTGACAGCAGGTGTGGCCCGGGCATTTAGGGACATGGGGGTGGGGGGCCCGGGGCCGCCAGAATCACTGCTTGTCAGTCGCATGAGATGAGGTGGGAGCTTGCAGTTTTCGGCGGCTTCTCGGCGACCAGGGGGAAGCAGGCCAAGAGTTGGTCTGGACCGGGGTGGCTCTGCTGTGCTTGGGGCCACAGGGACGAGGTTAGGGACAGGGACCTCGGGCCGGGGAGAAGAGGAGGGGGGCAAGATGGGTGGAGGCTATGACAGGGTCCAGGACTAGCAAGGGGGGGAATGGCAGGCAGAAGAGCGGGTGGGCCGGGGTGCGGTGATGACAGTCCACGGAGGGCCCAGGAAGGAGCGGGCTCCCAGCACGGCCGGGATTATTCCTGACAGACAACCCCCAGGCTTTCGGGTGCTCAGGCCCTGGTGACCCCACCGCGGCTGAACACCCTTGGTCTGCAGTCCAGACCAGTGAGAGCCCCACAGGCCGCCCGAGCTGCCAGGATACTCTTCTCGTCCCCACCGTCCCACACGTGAGGTGAAGTGGACAGGCACGAGGGAGGGGCTAGCCATGTGCGGGGGTCTCAGCTCCCCTGTGTGACTGCACCCCAGCCTCTGGTGGTCCCCACTGAAGGCTGCCACGTGCCCCCAGCAGAGAACACCCACTCACAGCATTTGTCCCTAACAAGCCAGCCACTAAAATTCCCTGATGGGGCCTGAGAGGGTCCTAACGCCTCCCTCCACTCCCCCGTGAGCGGGGTCCGAGGTTATGCACCTGACATGCCTTTCTGAGAACTCCCTGCAGGCCCCTTCCTGCCGGGGCTCATTCTGAATGAAGCGGTGGGGAGGGCGGAGGCAAGGAGTGAAAAGGTTTTTTAGTATAAATCTGTATTTTAGTCATTTAATAATGGTTAATGGGGGACCCAGGACGCAGTGATTTACTTGAAGTAACTTTCCCACGTCACACTCGAACACGGTAAGCGGCCCGCACCATCATGCACCATTCCCACAACGGAAAAAAGGCCAGTCGGAAAACCTCTTAGCAAACGCACAGAATATTAGTGTGTTCAGACCCCCTCACAGAGCCAAGCCCGTGACGCCTGCAGCCCTGATTAACCCGCCACAGCCAGCTGCCGTCGTCACAGCACCTCTGGCGTCCAGCGAGCAGGACAGAGAGACAACGTGTACAAAGCCATTAACACACGAGGCATGAGGACACAGACCTGGCACGCAGCGGCACCGCTGCCCGGGGCCGGCGGGGCGGGCTGGGGGCCTTCTGCACCCCTCGCTTCCTCGAGAAAAGGAAATGTGACCAAAGAGCAGGAAGTAAACCATCACAGACCAAAATTCGGACCCCTGCCCAGTGTCTTCATTCAGTCATTAACTGTGTGATCACAGGCGTCTGTTCCTCTGGGGCTGGGACGGTCCTGGCACTGGGGACATGGTGGCAAATAAGACCGATCACGCCTCTGCCATCAAGGAGCAAACAGCCTGGCAGGAGAGCTGGACATGGTGTCACGCAGTGAGGGACAGGTGCACCGAATAGAAATGAGGCAGGCCTAGCGAGGACAGCAAGCGCAAAGGCCCTGTGGTGGGCAGGAGCCTCGCATGTTCGAGAGCAGCCAAAGGGCAGCGTGGCAGGACGGGAGCGAATGAAGGCCACCGTGGAACCAGAGAAGGCCGGGAGGGCGGCCAGGGACCAGGCCGACGGCCACGAACCTCCGGGATGTGTGGACTCGGAGAATGTAACTATGTAACTATTTCAATTTCCACTAACCTCGCCGTGGAATACTGCCTGCAGAAGCACAGGCTCTACCCCACAGCAGACTGTGACTTCGAGTAGAAAATCACAGCCATTTTCACTCCCAGTTACAGTGTTTGCCCATATCCCGAAACACCACCCACGCTTATCACCGCTTCCAAGTGACAGGAGTTACTAGACCAGCTCCTCAAAATTCAGCGCCTGACTGGACTTACTGCACCGTGTGTTTATGTTCACTGTTTCCACATCTGCCCGTTAACGACCTGCGTAGCCCGCGTCAGCCTGTGCGTCTCCCTGTACGCTTTATAACCATTATTCTGGGGAGGGGTCCCCAAGCTGCCCAGGGGGCCCAAGCACAGAGAAGTTTCCCAAGCCTGGCATAGAACTCGAAGCCAGACAGGACACGGGGAGGTGTCACGGCTCGGAGCCGGGTCTGAAGCTCAGCTCCACCGAGAGCCCGGTCCCTACAGCGCACAGCTGAGCACGCACTGAGGTGTTTGGGCGGCCCTGGCTGATGTGGCTCAGCTGGCTGGAGCGTCCTCCGGTACACCGAAGGCGGCGGATGAGAGGCAACCGATCGCTGATATTTCCCTTCCTCTCTCTCCCTTCCTCTGTCTCTAAAGTCAATAAACGTACAAATAAATAAGCTTGGGAGGGGCCTTTCATTGACTCGTTCTCACTTAGAATCTCAATCTCACTGACATTTAAAAAAAAAAAAATATTTTTATAGTCTTGGTTACACCAGGTTTTTAAAGATTTTATTTATTCTTAGAGAAAGGGAGAAAGAGAGGGAGAGGAACATCCATGTGTGGTTGCCTCTCAAGCGCCCCCCAGTTGGGACCCGGCCTGCAACCCAGGCCTGGGCCCTGATTGGGAATCGAACTGGAGACCCTTTGGTTCACAGGCCAATGCTTAATCCACTGAGCCACACCAGCCAGGGCTCACTGACATTTTTAATAGGTCACTTTAATACAGTGATCATTTTTAGTAGATTGAATGCTGTGTGAAAAATTCACGCAGGGGAGGGGCACAGAAGGAGATCTTGATGATTTCCAGCCAGAGAGCAAAGAATAGGCATACGTGCTTGGGTTCTTAAAACAGGTGCACTTTAACTTTTAATAAGTAACTCGATTACCTAAAGACTAACTGGGTACAGGCTTGTGCAAAACAAAACACAAAAAACAGAGAACAGAAAAACTGAAGAAAGTAAAGATCCACCTTCCCTGCCCACCTCTCCCTTCTGGACTTTGCGAATAATAGAGCACGGGGCGGGAATCCCTGCCTGTGGGACACGCAGGCTGGAGCCTCGCAGCCCTCGTGGGCCAGCTGGAGTGCGGCATTCTCTGAGAAACCCCGGAAATCCATTTGATTGTCCCGAGTCACAAAACATTGCTCTTCTTTGGATTTTTTTTTTTTCCAGTGATTAAAAATGTCACACCATTCTCAGCTCAGGGGCCAGGCAACAAAGGGGAAGGGCTGGGTGTGGCCAGTGGCCAGAGTTTGCTGGTCCCTCACACCCTGCTGTGGGACTCCGTGTGTGTTTACACGGGGCCCACGCCGCAGACAGCATTCACCGGCTACGCTACGTTGCCCTGCAGAGAAAGCCGTGACCTAGCAGGTCTCACCCAACCCCCTTTCAGACGGCTTCGAATTCTCACAGAGGGGCATGGAGATCCTCACCCTGTAAGCCTGTCCTGAAGGACACGTCTCCAAGTGGAACCATGGACACGGCGCACCCTGGGCTCCCAGGGAGGGCCAACTTCCTGGGCCCCTAATCGTTTGGCACGTTCTTCTCTTGTGAAATACGCACCCATTTCTGCTCTGACTCCATCTTTCTACTGGGCTGTTTACTCCTCGCCCCCCAGGTACAACCATCAGGCCAAACCGTCCGACCCCACTCACTAACCAGGTCGCCCCCCACCCCAGGTTAACCATCTCCTTCACCGCACACATCACGGAACTGTCCCGGCCACACCAAACCGTGCCAATGACTAGAATCTTCTAACCCCTGTGTTTTAGGCTCCAAAAGCCTGCATGTCACCCCGCCCCGGAATGTCACTGGTTTTTCTGACACGTTCGGTCTCCCTGATGAACCCAGAGATCAATTGGTCACCTTCCTTTCCTAAATCCATCTGCGGACCCCTGAATGCGTGACTTGGGAAGACTCATCTGTCTCCGGGGTGTCAAGTCTTTCTACCCACTCCCTCCTGTTGCAAGTGCCTCTGGGTAAATCTGCCCCAGGCCTCCCTTCTGAGCCACTTCTCATGCTAAGAGCTTTTCCGAGGGGACGCGCGGATGCTCCTCCCGCACGATGACCCGTCTGCACCGCGCTCGGAGAGACCTTCCAGAACAGCGGAGCTGCTGGAGGCAGCCTGACCCTGCTTTCTTGGGGCCGCCCCCACATCCTCACCTTTAACGCCTGTGCTGGCTACTGACATGCAATGGCACTTGTCACGTGAAGGAGACAGGTCCTAGGACTAAAAGTTATTAGGAATGGATGTGATATTTCTAGTATCCGTCACGGTGACTGGTTTCTTCTGTCACTCAATTTAACATGATTTAATCTGTTACTGGGTTTCCTGATAACCACACCACCCTCCCGCTGCTGGAAGCACTTTTCCTGCCCAGCAGAAAGTCTATTTGCTGACATTGTTGTGGGTTCTTTGCACTACAATGAGGAGTGAATTCAGTCCATGTCAAAGGCCAGGGACGTCAAGTCATCTGCCCTCAGTGTTTCCGCCTGACCACACCCTCGGAGTCCGAGCCTCCCCTTTGCAGAGCTGTGAGGCCTCCCTCTGCTCCCAGCCTGGATTCTCCCTGCCCCGTGTGACACAGGACGTGGCCAGGCCCGATGCCAGGGGAGGTGACACCCAGCACAGCTGTGCGGCTCCCGGGGCAGGGCTCTGCTGCCCCTCCCCAGCCCCACCCCCGCCGCCAGGCAGGCCCCCTGGGCTGCAGACACGCCCGCTCGAGTGCTCACCCTGTAGTGTGCCAGCTGCAAGGCCAGCTGCACGAAGGCGTCCGGGCTCGTGCGGCATTTCTTGATCAGCCCTTTGCCGAAGGTGTCGAAGGGGAAAGAGTGGAAATCCACGTCGTTGGCCAGGAGGCTGGCGCTGGCCAGAGACGTCTCTATCACCTCCTGGCACTGGGGGGAAGAGAGAAAGGTTTTCCTTGCAGGGGACGGGGAACACTAACACGTCCGGAGGGGAGGGCAAGCTCGCTTTCAGGGCGGCTGACAGAGCCGGGGCTTAGAAATGTGCCAATGGCGCGTTTTCTCTTTGGTTCCTCTCCAAATGGGGCGTCCAGGAGCCACGGTGTGTGAGCCATACGGCACCCACCTGCCTGGAGGGGCAGTGGGGGCCCCCACACAGCTGGAACACAGGAGGGACACGGGCTCTCTGGCTCCCGGTGGGACCCCAAACGGCATTCCCAACGGCCATAGGCTGTCTTGTAAAACCCACAGTGGTGACTGAGGAACCAGCTTTAAAATATAAATGGACCGTGGTCCAACCATGCAGTGGACACGAGGTGTCACACCGTGACACAGTGTGGCAGGGCCCTGGCCGGGTGGCTCGGTTGGTTATAGTGTCATCTCGGTGCACCCAGGTTGTGGGTTCAATGCCCCGCCCTGGCACATACAGGAACCAACCATTAAATGCGTAAATAAGTGGAACAAGAGATCGATGTTTCCCTCTTTTTCTCTCTCAAGTCAACTTTTTAAGAAAGAAAAAGAAATAACGTGGAGGAATCTGAACCACAGATCACGGAGTAGAAAACGCCTGTGAAACAGCAAGGCAGCGGCACTCCGGGCCTGTGACATTCCGGAAGAGGCGGAAGGCGGGGACACGGGGCGAGAGGGCGCAGCCGGGCAAGGCTGGGCGCCAGGCTCGTCATTCTCAACACGGACAATGGCTTCTTGGGCCCCCCAAATTCCTGCTTGGGTCAGACGAGCTAGGATGTGATATCCGAACCCTGAACTCCCTTCCCAAGAGGGCTGGGACCGAAGAGACTGCATCTGAGACTCCTCAGGAGAAACAAACATCGTACGTTCGTGACGTAAGAGTATTTCGACTCTGAAGGAGGTCGTTTTGCTCTTCACTTTTTCACTGTGACGTGTAGCTAAGTCTGAGCTGGAAATCCCCCTGACAATCTCTGCTAAAATCTTCAAACGGAAGAAGAAATGCTTCCTGGGGTTCCCAAGGCAACAGGGGCAGCAGCCACACCACGGCCCCAGCAAAAACCCCTTAGTAAGACCACCGTCGACGTCCCTGGGCTTCAGTGGGGCTGTGAGCCCTCAGGAGGAACAGCTGGAGAAACGCCCAGCCCGCGGGACCCACACCTAGGTGACAAGTCGGACTTACTTCCTCGGGGATGTCCCACTGCAGCCGGGCGGGGTACGGGATGTTCAGGTTGGTGTCCCCTTTGCAATGTCCGTCCTCCAAATAGCCCAGCTGAAAGCTGTCCGTGGCCATGACGTACTGTCGGGTGGAGGGGAGGGGACAGAGATGGGAAGTCAGAGACAACATTCCCGTTACTGGTGTGACCTGAAATGTATCTGTCCCCCACAAAGCAGACACATCCTCTTCTGCACAGAGCGAGTGTTAGGACGTCAGAGCAGCCACTGTGGGCATGTGCTCACAGCACACAGGGCACCAAGGTCCTGCGTGCGGCCAAGCCAGGACCTGCGGAGCTGAGAGGGAGGACCGGAGAGGGCCCCTGGTGGCAGGACTGGACTTCAGAGCCAGGCTTCGGCAGATAGCATCTGACGCCACCCCTCGCGTGGGGCCACTCAGAGCCGCGTCTGGGTCCTGGCTGCGGGTGGGTGTTCTCTGGGAGCCGCCCGTGGGATATTTATGTCTACACTGTAAGGCCTGTTGCATACCAGCAAAAACTGGGCCTCAGGGAGCAAGGGGAAGTGACCTGTCCAAGCCTCCCCACCTCTGTGGCCAGGGCTCCAGGGCCTCTGTGAACACCCTCTTTCCACAACCTGGTCCACGGGGTTTCCGTAGACAGCAGCCCTTCTGAGCTCTGAGCCCGAATGGTGAGCCACAGACAAGAGTTCCTGCCCTTCCCCAACCAGCGAAACACAGCCCCCCGACCCAGCAAGGCCAATCCTGGGTTCACACTCCAGACAAATCAACACGTATGTTCACGTGAACCCCGTGCACAAGTGTTCACAGAAGCAGTGCTTCTAGTGGTCAGAAGCGGAACCGGCCCAGGCGTCCATCAGGCGACGCACGGATAAGTAAAGTGTGGTCCGCCCACACAAAGGAGGACTTCTCAGCCACGAAAAGGAACGGGGCAGCAACAAGGACTACTTTCCACGGAGGGAAGGGGACGGGCACAAAAGACCAGGTACTGTATGGTTCTGTTTCTACGCCACGGCCAGAACCGGCAGGTCCAGACACAGGAAGGAGATTCGCAGCTGCCAGGGGCTGGGGTGAGGGCAGTGGAGCCCGTCTGGGGGGCTGACGGGCATCCTGGAACTGGTGCCGGGGGCTGCACACAAACCCGCCGAACGGTGAACATCACGACGGAGAATTTTATGGTCTGTGAATTTTCTCTCAATAAAAAATAACAAAAAAAACCCTTTATAAAATGGAGGCCCTGCGTGCAGGGAGCTTCCACTCCTGTTAGGGAGGCACACAGTCCACCTGAAGTCAGACGGTGACACTGTCAGATGGCAAGGGGCTCCGGGCGAGGGTGCGCCCCCACGCACATGTGTGGTCGAGGGCCACGCGGACCGAGCCCCGAAGGGGGCTCTGCTGTGTCTGAGCTGCTCGGCGCCAGAGCCTGGCGTCCAGCACATCTACATGTCAGGAGCCCCCTGAGAGTGAACGGAGTCCAAGTCAGACCCGACGTGTTTCTGTCATCGCCCCCTGCCGCTCAGGCCCGCTCCGATTGGCACGGACCCCCCAGGGTGCAGGCTCAGCTCCCAGTCACGTGGGAGACCCTAGGCCCTGCATGTTCCCTGGAGCCGCAGGTCATTCCATCAGCTGGGCTGTGACTATTAAACGTCACCACCTGTAACGGGTCACCCTGCTCTAGGACTAAGTCCCTGTGCCTGTCTTATCTGGAGCACCTGACCCTGACCTCGTCACTCTCTGGTGACCTCCCTGCCGTGAAGCGGGTTCTCCCTCCTGTGCCAGAAACAGCTCTCAGGCACCGATGGCTCCCAGTCCTGGAACGGACTGCCGTGTTCCGGAACGAGGTGTCAAGGGCCCTCGGGTCCTGCCCGGGGGCCGGTGGTTTGGTGTTTGCTGGGTTCCCAGCTGAGAGGGGCTCCGAGCCTTAGTTGGCACCGGCGAAGCCTGGCTGTGGCGAGGGGCCCTTTGGTGGTCGGCTACCTCAGCAGACACTTGTTTCAGGGCCGCACCGCTGTCCCAAAGACCGACCACGCTGATCTCTCCCTTTTCCCGCACAGAACACCTCCTCTGGCGGAAGGAACGGCAGGTGACATTCTGCCAAGACTCCAACCAGAGGTCAAGACAGTCAAGAGAAGTCGAGGAAGGGATGACAGGGGCTCCTGACCTAGTCTTAAGAGACGGCTGGGGACAGGGACACTGAGAAGTGGGGTCACATCAGGGGGCCGTTGGCAGGGGAAGAGTCTTCTGGGCAGAGAGAAAAGGCACAAAGGCCCTACGGGAGAAAGCAAGATGTGCTCTGCAGTGTGTGCAGCCCTGGGGGGAAAAAGGACAGAGACCGTTTTGTAAAAAAATGTCTAGCCTTGACTGGTGGGGCTCAGTGGATTGAGCGCCAGCCTGCAAACCAAAGGGTCGCTGGTTCGATTCCCAGTCAGGACACGTGCCTGGGTTGTGGGCCAGATCCCCAGTAGGGGGCGCATGAGAGACAACCACACATTGATGTTTCTCTCCCTCTCTCCTTCCCTTCCCCTCTCTCTAAAAATAAATAAGTGAAATCTTAAAAAAAAAAAAAAAAAGAATTCAATAATGTGGTAAAAGGCATGCTATGTTTTTTTATAAACCAAGATTTTCAGACGCTTGTTTTTTTCTGGCCTAAAACCTGGCAGAGCAGGAAAGACTAGACAACGCAGCAAAGGGGCAGTTTCTTCCAGAATAAATGGAGCTTTGGTTCTGTCCCGATGTCACTGCCACAAACCTTCTGTGCTCCATCGGGAGGCAGCGCTACACGTGTTTCCAGGTGAGGGACCGGATGCGGGGGAAGGGAAGCCACGGAGCCTCGGGTCCGTGCTTTAAGTTCACGTGCGGCACCGGCACACGCTGCAGACGCTGACCACACGGCCAGACAAACACCATGCAGTGACATTCGCTCTGCGGTTTGGATCTCCTCCCTCACTCCAGGGAACCTGTGGAAACTCACCTCCCAGAGATGCCCCACAATGGGGGCGTCGGCCCAGGAGTGCTCCGCGTTCAGGCCCATTTTCCCGTTTTTGAAGACGATAAACGTGAACGACTTGTCAAACCACCTACGGGGAGACAAAGGTGTTTGTGGAACGTAAATGTTTAAAGGGACAAAAATAAACAAAAACTGCAACTCTGTTTCATTCCGGATGGGCTCACTGACTTTACACCCAGCCCCCGAGCAGTTCCCGGCGGTTGAGAAATCACTGGAGTGAACACAAAGGTGCACACCAGACGCCAGACACAGAGATGAGGACCGAAGGACAGCAGGACATGTCATTATAACAAATAAGGCAACTGCGCAGAGAAGGGAAGCTACCCACACCGGCACCCCCGCCGGCCGGGCAGGCAGGCCCCGGCCTCCACCTTCTCCCGTGTGGGTACCCGGCACCCACACCGCACTAGCACCTCCAAATGGTGTGTTCGTGCACAGAGGGGAAGAATCTCAGATGTGCTGCTTAGGCCGTGCATGTGACAGACAGACAGACAGACGGAAAGACAGTGTGGGTAAAGGGAAAATCGACAGCTGTGTGTTTAGGCTGGCCTCGTTCCTTACGGGCACAGACACCCGAGGCTGGTCGGCCACACACGGCCCCCCCAGGTCCGCAGGCAGGACCGCGCCTTCCACACAGCGAGGGCCGCACCTGTCAAAACACCTGCCGTGCAGCAGAGACTTGGCGTAGGTGTCCATCGACGTCTCGGTGTCCTCCTGCCGATACCCCTGCTCCGTGTCGTCCAGAGTCACGAAGAACGCTGCCTTCTCCACCGCATCCAGAGACTGCCTGTTCTTCCCGTGTGCGAAGTAGGCTCGGCGACACCTGGCCCAGGGGACTCTGAGGGAAGGAGGGCACACAGTTAGCCCCGAGGCAGTCCGCGGGCATCGCCTGGCGTGTGATGTTTGAAGTGACCCCGTTTTTCATAGTTGTCCCAGGTTTTCAGGAGCTTAAAGAAAAGGGCCAGTTTTAGGACCGTCCTAACGAAGTCACAGCCAGGGTGTGCGAGCGCTCCCCCGTGCCGGGCTCTGCTCCGAGCCTCCGCCAAGGACCAGCTCACTGATCCACGCTGCCACACCCCCCTTTCAGATGGGGAAACTGAGGCACAGAGATGCGGTCACAGCTGCTTCGTGGCAGAGAGGGATTCACACCCGTGCCAGCCTGCCTGCCTGCATCCACACCACGAATCCCCAGTCCTCGGCGGCACCTGCGCCCCCACACCACCTCCACCCAGTTTCACGGCTCCGCTGACACTCAGCACTCGGGACGTGGGCTCACTCCCCAGGACACCCCCCATTGTCCCTTCTGGCTGCGTCCGTGCCCCAGCGATGGCCGAACTCTCCTGGCTTCTCGGACAAGCCTCCCCTCCCACTCACATTGCCGTGTCCCGTCCTCCCCGCATGAGGGCCCGTGTCCAGGAGCCCCAGGACCAGAACAGTCTCGTAAATCAGCTCAGGTCACTGAAGACTAGAGCGGCCCCTTTAATGGCCCCAGTCACGGGATCATGCTCAAATGCCATCAGGCCCATGGGACCCCTCCTGCCTCAAGTTCTCACCTCCTGACCCACCCCTCAGTTCCCTGCCACCTCTGGGTGCCCTTGCCCAGGGCACCATCCTCTTCTCTGCACAAGGGTCTCAGGACCTTACTGCTAACACGGGGTAACAATGCCACATTGCTGTACCTCAGGGGCTCTGGCAGGGACAATGCTGTCCCACAGCGATGCTAGGCAATCTGAAGACAGTGGCTTGTCACAACGAGGGGGCTGCCACTGGCATCCAGTAGTCGGGGCCCGGGGTGCTCGTCACCATCCCCCAATGCACAGGGCAGTGGCCCCTCAAAACAATTATTTGGCCCCGAGCATCTCAGAGCCGAGGCTGAGACACCTGTCCTGAGTACCTGTGCCAGCTGTGTCCCCAGGCCAACAAAGGTCTCTGAGTGACCTCCGGACGAGGCAGGAAACCAACCCTGACACGTGCCCTGGTTTAAACTCGTCCGGTCACCTCAGTTGAACATGAGGCAGCCCATGTAGAAGCCTAACTCCTCACTTTGTCACGTGCCTGTCACACATGACGGCCAAGGTGACCCGAGGGTGGGGGTGAGACCTGCCCCCTTGGAACAAAGCCAAACCAACAAGGGCCCGCATCCTGTGAGGCGCCCCCCAGGCCGAGGACACAGGCCTCCTGCCAGACGGGCCCCTAGGATGGAAGAGAGCCCCTCGGTGCCCCCACAGCCCCAGACACGGCCCTGTCCCGGAGGAGCCACACACCTTTCTCCCGCAGTGAGGGCTGCCAGCTTCGCCTCCCCGGCCTGCGGCTCCGACGGGTCGTCCAAAATCCTCTGCATCTGCTGCTCAATCTCCCGAGGCCTCAGCAGCCTGCCGTCGTGGTAGAGCCAGACCTTGAAGTAGCGTCCCTTGTGGAACACAACGATGTGCTTGCTGTCCCTCATGTGCTGAATGGTGTCTGTGGTGGGCAGACGAGATGCAAAACCCACAGCGCAGGTCAGAGGAGGGCGAGCAAGGCCCCTGCTTCCCAGCCACGCCCACTCCTCACCCCGCATGACTCCACTCCACTCCCATCTGCACAAGGTTAAGCACAGGGTCAGAGCTGAGAGGTCTGGGGCCAGACAGGCCTGAACTCTAGGTTCTGCCACTCGAGAGACATGTCGGCCAAGGCCTGACTCAACCCTCCCCAAGTCTCCATTTTCTCATCTATGACATGGACCCTGCGGCCACAGCCCGCAGATGACTAGTGGGAGGAAGAGACAGCATCTTGCTCCTGGTCTCAAAGGAGAAGCCCTCAGCGTGCTCCACCGGGGATGTCGGCAGGGACTTTATCACGGGGAGGTGCCTTCCCACCGCTCTACTTGACACGGTACTAGAAGCCCCAGCCAGAGCGGTGAGGCACGGAAAAGGAAGAGGCGCCCAAATTGGAGAGGAGGAGGAGGAAAACTGTCACTGTCTACAGACGGCACACGATGTTACACACAGAAACCCCTGAGCAGGGGTGGGCAGCCTTTGGGCGTCTCTGGGCCACACTGGAAGAAGACGAGTTGTCTCGGGCCACGTATTAGATACATTGTGACTCGTAACCACAACAAAAATCTTGTAAGGTTTTAAGTAAATTTATGATTTTGTTTCGGGCCACATTCATTCCTGAGCTGCATGTGGCCTGTGGGCCGCGGGTTGGACACCCCTGCCCTAAGGACTCCATCCAAAAACTCAAACAAGTTCAGTGTAAAGCATCAGGATGCAAAAATCAGGTGCATGTCTGCGCGCTAATAACGAACTATCAGAAAGAGAAATTAAGAAGAAGATCCCATTTACAGCTGCATCCAAAAGAATGAGACACCTAGGAATGCATTTCACGAGGGCGGTGAAGGTCCGACCCTGAGACACGCATGCGGCGTTGGCGAGGGGCGCGAGGCCCAGCACTCACCCGCTTCCTCTCCCGGGATCCGGGACGTGTTGAACATCCGCTCCCACTGGGCGGAGCAGAGCGGGACTGTGGATCCCAAAAGAAGAATCTGGAATAGGAAAAGTATGTCAAGCAAACATGAATCCCATAGGGGACAGAGGAGCCAACTTAAACACCACACACACTCAGGACGCTGGACTTGTGTTCTGAGCCCAAGGTGTGGTCTGGCTTAGTCTTCCCCTAACTCTGTAAGGAACAGCCGCTCCCTGGGGTGCCTGGCTTCCCCGGGACCTGCTGGAGCACACCAGGGCACCGCCTCCCACGCTGTCACCTCCTGCGTAACACACTCTAACCAAGGACACCAGCTACTTATCTTCCTTCAAAGTAAACACGAGTTTCCCTGAGAGGCCAATCACAGAAGTGAGTGCATCAGACCAAACGAAGACAAGTAGCCAAGAACGACAGAAGGCAGACCGGGGTGCCTGGTGGACGGTGGGTGGGGAGGGGCGCAGCCAGGGCCAGGGGACAGGGGTGGCCGGGCGCACAGAGGCGCATTGGGAGGAAACTTGGCAGGATGACTGTGTCCGTGACCTTGAGTGTGGTGTCACATCTACATCGGAGCTCACTGACCGCGCAGAGAAACGGCTAGACCCCAGCGAGGCCGGCTCTGGAAGAGCCGTGGGAGAGCGGTCAGCTGGCTCACCGGCTTGAGCTCCTCCCGGTCCAGCTTGCGCCTGTACAGCAGGATGGCGTGGATGGCGTTGCCCGCCCTGGCCGCCTGGATGTGCGTGGGCGTCACGTACAGCAGGTCCTGCAATGGGACGCGGGTCAGCGCGAGCAGAGCCCACGGGGACAGACAGGCCGCCTGAGCACAAGGTGGGGCGCGGGGGCCGGGCGAAGTGGGCTGTGCCCAAAGCCACCCCCGCGCTGGGGGAAAGCGTATTGTCGTTTCATTTCCTGCACTTTGCCAGTTTTGCTCTATTTTATGCATTTGAGAGAGAGAGAGAGAGAGAGACATCGACTGGTTGCTCCACTCACAGATGCATTTGACTCTTTCATGGGCCCCGACCGGGGATCAAACTCGCAACCGTGGCCTGTCAGGACAACGCTCCGATCCACTGAGCTACCCGGCCAGGGCACAAATTTTATTTTGTTCATGTTTTGTAGGAACACAAACCCCCAAGTAATTTTTGGGCTAGTAAAGGTAACAGCCTATTTTTAAATTAGTTTTTACATGAATATAATTCAAATTGAAAAAACGACAGACATACTTTGTCCCAAATATCCTCGTAGAATGCATAAAAAGAAAGCCAGAAATAACAGAGCAATCCGGCAGTTAGGAAGCTTTCTGCGTGAGAAGTAGTAACCCAAGGAGAAAGCGACCTTGGGTGCCTGCAACTTCCTGAGCCTCGAGACCCATTTCTCAACGTCACTTTCCATGACTGGGAGAGAAGGCCACGGGACACGGGTCTGACTGGCCCGGGAGATCGTGTCCCCACCAGCATGGGAAGGGCAGGGCTGCCAGCAGGCAGCTCCCTCTCCACGAGCCCTGGGTGCCAGGCCCACAGCTATGCCGTGAGTCTGAGAGTGTTTTGGGGGGGAAAAAGCTAAAAGAAAAAGAAGAGAAAAACGTAACAAGGAGAAAAGGCAAAGGGAAAGAACAAACAATAAAGACAAATAGAGAAAAAAGATAAAAGGAGGCAAAGAACAGAAGGGGGTCCGGGCGGGGGTCGCTCTGTTGGTTCAGCGACGTCCTCGAACACTAAGGTCGAGGGTTCAGTTCCCGGTCAAGGCACATGCCAAGCATCAACCAATGAACGCACTAACTAAGAGGAACAACAAACTGATGTCTCTCTCTCTCACTCTCTCAAATCCATTAAAAAAAAAAAAGCCCTGACTGGTGTGGCTCAGCGGGTTAGGCGTCCATTGCCCACAAACCGAAAGGTGGCCGATTCAGTTCCCCAGTCAGGGCGCAGGCCTGGCCTGCGGGTTCAGCCCCTGTCGGGGCGCACGTGAGAGGCAGCCCATCGATGTTTCTCTTTTCTCTCTTTCCCCCTCCCTTTGCCCTCCCCCTAAAAATAAATAAATAAATAAATCTTAAAAAAAAAAACAAGGAAAGAGAAAGATTTTGACCCACTAGTAATTAAATGACACCCTCAAAGCCCACTGCCCCCAGGCCACCAATGTCACAACAGACTAGACACATGCAAATGACACATGACACGTGACTCCGTGGTGTCTCAGGGAGCGGGACAAAGCTCAGCGTGCAGGCTGGTGGGCCAGCGCTGGCCCTTCACGCCACGGCCATGCTGTGTTTATGCAGCGCTGTTAGGCAAACGGGCCGGGCACCTTCTCTGACCTGGAGGAATGCTTGCTTGCCACCGGGGGCATTTCTGTGACCCAAATTCCTCAGCAGGGGTGCGGTGCCCTTGAGCTGCCTGGCCAGCACCAGAGCACGTCCCGTCCCGTGCTTCTGTGGCGTGGGAAGCAGGTCCTGGGCTCCCCGGTGGGTGTGAAGCCTCGTGCAGAACGGGAGGGGCCTGGGCCGAGCCCTGGAGCTCCCCCAGCTGCGGCAGGAAGACTCACCATTGCGTAGTAGTTGCTGTTCACCATCAGCGGCCCCCGGCTCCGGAGGTAGATGTACTGCTCCCACCAGTCGCTCACCTGTCGGTGCAAACACAGGAGGTCAGCCAGACTGACACGGGGCCCGCGGGGGCACCCTGAGTGCGACAAACGGGAAATGGCAAGTGGGTTTGGTCTATGTTGTAGGTCGCCTTCCTTTTGCAGTTGGTTAATAAATAAGACCAGATCAGAAAGAGTGATGGGCGGCTGACTACTGGCGTTTCCTAACGATCAATACTGTCCCAGATGGTGCCACAGCCCCACTCCCAGCCCCCCCGCTGGTTTCGTCCGGGTCACAGGTAGCACCCGTCTTCCACGTCAACTGCTCCTCACAACCTAGCCTCCCGCCGTCACGGGGTTCACCTGCCCAGGCCCCCTCTCGTGGACGGGCCAGCACGCTCACACACAGCCCCACCGAGAAGGGCCGAGGGTGGGCACTTACGTAGTTGGTCGCCCACCAGGACTTGAGCTTCAGGTACCACTGCAATTTGGGCCCGAGGCTGACAGCAAAGTCTTCGGCGAGAGCCGTCATCCGCTTAAAGTCGGCTTCCTTCATGAGAGGCCTCACGGATTCCAGATACTGGGGTGAACGAGAAACACGGAAGCCAAGTTGGACACACGTCCTTCGGGAGAAATTAAAAACTCAGCACGTCGAAGAGACGTGAAGTCTTCCCCCAGGTTGGTTTCGCCAGCCCCCACGCCAGCCCCACTGCTATGTGATGTTCCGGGTGACTGATAATTAAACAGCTAAACCTTTCGTCCTCATCGGCCTACACACACCCCTGATCCTGCATCACCAGAGGATCAATCACTCAAGTGACATCTAGCCAAACAAAGTCCCAGTGAGCGCACGAGGCAATTTCAGGGGTGTCCCTTATCAGGCCCGTGACAAGGGCTCCGTTCTCACCCCAGCCACGATGACCTGCAATGTGCAATGACATGGGGGGGAAGCTGACAGGGACAGGGACCACCATGCCACCAGGCCAAGGCCAGGTCTCCAGGTCCGGGATTTTCACGACATTGTGAATGGACTTAGCGCCCCAGAACTGTCCCCTCTCAAATGCCTAACACGGTCATTTTGATGTGACGGATATGTTAGCACCGTTTAAAACAATTAGTGAAGGACCCTGGCAAAGGCACTGAAGGGGACACTCGGAGTGAATTGGGATGGTAGGTGGATTACATCTCGATAAAGCTGCTTTACAACTTGCCAAGTGGCTTCTCTATCGAACATGATGCCTTTCACAAAAGCCCCTGAGATGTGCTGATACTCTGGGGAGAGTGACCGCCAGGAACAGCCCCCCGGGTGCCACCGGGAGCTGCCACGTGCAACTGACAACCGTCACTGAGCCACAAGCCCCAACCCCACGGACCCGGCACTTCCGAGGGGGCGCCACTGTGAGCGCGCAGCCACACCCACCCGGGTCACTGTGTCTTTCACGGCGGGGACAGGCAGGCGTGGCAGAGACGTCTGGAAGCTGTACAGCATGGGCTTGCGGCCTGAGAAGACCTTGACCATACCCTAAAAAAAAGGTACATTGAAGAAGTTGAAATGATGTTAAGGATCCGAAACTGTTCTCAGGGTCTCCAACTTTCGGTTTTCTGAGGCGGTTCCTTCTTCCCCAGCCTGTTTTCTGCCCCTCCCCTCGCAGGCCTTCGCAAAGACGCAGGTAACCCCAAATGACCACCAGGCCGAACGAAAGCCCAGGCTGGACAGACGCTTCGAGGTGTCCCACCTGGTCCAGGTGCCAGGCCCTCCTCAGGCACCCGGATACAGCAGTCTGACTGCCCTTCTGCATGTGGGTCAGTTCGCCCACCTGCTTCTGCGGGTCTCTTGGTTCAGGATCGGCTCAAGGCTCTGAGCCAAGGTGCCTGGATCTCAAGCCAATCCCAGAAGCAGTGTGGCCCTTCAGTCATTGTCAAGCCTCGTGGACAGCACACCTGCCTGCCATCAGCCCTTGCTTTTGGCTGCAATGATCTGAACTTGGTGCAATGACCGGACACTCCGCTGACCAGACCTCGGAGGAATTTCTAGGGCTCACGCGGTGTATGCATGGGCGGGGGAGGGCGATCCATGATGATGAAGAGCCCTGGGACCCAACGGGATGTCAGCCTGGAGTGTCACCTAAGGGAGCGTCACTTGAGTGTGACCTCTGTCTGCATCTGTTCTGCATGTTCCATTCTGCTTCTCAGGAAATCAGAAAACTCGGCCCACGCCCTAGCAGAGGTCCGTCTGGGAAAGACCAACGGGCAGGGGTGTGCGGCGGACGCGCACACAGGGGTGCCTCCCAGACCTGTGCCACTAGCAGGCCCCCGGGGGTTGGGGGTGGTGACAGTGAGCGGGAGGACAGAGCCAGCACTGACTGAAATTGGCACAGCCTCGCACACGGCCCGCGAGTGGCTCTCCGGAGGCCTGGTCAGCTGGTCAGCGGGAAACCACTTAACCCCGAGTTCAAGGGAGAAAAGCTACCGAGGCGCTGGCTGGGGAGCTCAGCTGTTTAGAGCATCTTCCCAATACACCGGGGCTGTGGGTTCTATCCCTGCTCAGGGCCCGTACGAAAATCAACCCATGAATGTATAAGTAAGTAGAGCAGCACGTGGATGCCTGTCTTACTCTCTCTCTCAAAAAAAAAAAAAAAAAAAAAAATCAAATCAAATCAAAAAATTTAAAAAGAAAAGCTAGAAAGTGAACAGGTGGCACTTTTACTTCATGGACGACCAGGAGGACCGATCTAATGGACATTCACATAAAATGCTCAGAGCTCCCAAACACCCCTCAAGAAAAATATCCTTTGGCCCAAACTTCCAAGTCACGGTGAATCTATCCTCTCCAGCAGTCAGAGGTCAGCGCCTAAGTCACCAAGGGTCAAAGGAGGAAAAGGTCCGGTGAGGATCTTTCTTCAAAAAGTAAAAGCCACCCCCACGGGACTCTAGGCTAAAGTGAGACGAGCCAGGCACAGAAGGACAAACGGCAGGACCTCACGGATGTGTGGGATCTGAAACCGCCCGAGTCACAGACCAGCAGACAGAACGGGGGCCGTGCGGGGCTGGGGGCGTGAAGGGTACGGGGCACCAAGTGCCCGGGGCGTGTGCTCAGTTACCATCCAGATTTTGGTGGCGCGGCTCATCTTGCCGTACTCGGCGAACATCCAGCCGTGATAGGACAGCAGCACCTTCAGGGAGTAGCGCATGGTGAGGATCAGGGCCACCCACAGGCCCGTGCCGAACAGCACGCCGCTGACCACGCTCTTCGTCTGGCTGGACATGCAGCCCCTGCCGCGACAAGGAGACAAGCGGGGAACACGTGAGCGGCAGAAGAGGCTGCGGGGGTCGGCTCTGCACACCGCCAGGTGCTGCACACCACAGAGGCCTCCCGTGGACGCTGACGCGACGGCAGCCCCGGGGTCGGGAACCAGAGTCGGGCCTGATGAGAGAGGACACACATCTCGGTCCCACTGTGGAGACGCGGGCGGTTTTCTTCTCGCCCGGACGTGAACCAGCCCCGTCTGCGGCCACGATCCTGAGAACGAGCCGGGGCTAATTTGTGTAATGGGAAAACGCACAACGTCCTCCGGGGTCTAGGGACGATGACGGAGGTGACATGGGAGGCTGTGGCCTGCCCCCGGGATGAAGGCGCCCAGCCGTCCTGGTCCTATTCCTTATCCTGTGTCTCACACGTCCCTTTGGATGTCACCATTCCCCACGTGGAACCCAGATCATTCGGCAAAACCGACCTCAACCATTCACAGCAAGTGGGCTTGTTTTGGGTGCGAGCAGGACTATTCACCGTGCGCATCCCAAGAAACCGATAGTGTAAAACGACCTTTTAAACGATGAAGACGGCACGTTTTCATCTGTGGGGGAAAGTGACCGATTTTACGGCAGGGACGTGACTTGAGGAGAAATGCAGGCTTTCACACCGCTTTGCTTTTCGTTTCTGTTGTTTTGAGAACGGCGAGCTATCCACAAAGTAAGCACTGAGTGCGCTTCGAATTACTGAAACCACCAATGTCTGGGAACTGTCGATTTAACATTTTATAATAAGGTAGCAGAGAAACACCTCTTCAAGGTCAAAGGTGTTTGCTTCAAAACATGACTTTCTAGAACCTACCAAACCTCGAGTTCAAGTTGAGCTGTGGTCTCTGCCTGAGGCCCACCCATTCTTCTCCCACCGTCCCATCCACGAGCACGCTCGTGTGTCGGGGTGCGAGAACCTGGCTCTGGGACGGCCTTCACTTCAGGCGTCTGAGTGCTCCGTCACCGAAGGAAAACGACCCACAACGGTCATAGAGTATTCCAGCAGGGCCCCAACCTGGGCTTTCTAAATCTGGGGCACGATGGCCCAGTTTCCACAACTGGCTTAGAGGGACAAAGAAACAAATCTTATAAAGATCCAGATTAACAGGGCTTTAAATAGCCAGTCCTTCCAGATATAATCCAGCGTTAAGAGGCAGCCCACAGTCAAGGCTAAGTTAAAAATCTGTGTCAAACCCTCACCAGTCTGAGAAGCAGGCAGGAACAGCCCAATGTTGGGGCCAAGCTGTGTGCAGGGAATGGGCCGGCGCCCCTCGGGAACTGAAGGATGGGAGCAGGGAGACTGGGGACCGGAGGGGTGAGAGTGCTGAGGGTAACTGGGTACCTGCCTGGGCTACCCTGGCCCGCAGGCAAACCAGGGACCTGGCAGGCATCCAGAGCGGGTCCACTCCCACCGAAATGATGGGGAGTCTTTATCCCGGGCTTCGCGGATGCTTATAAAGGCACAAGGCAGCGTTCCCAAGGCTGCTTGGGACTGTGGGTGACTCAGCTGCCCTTGAGCCCCAGGGCTGCTGAAGGAATGATATTTAAGTCCAAAAGCCAGCAAGGTGCTGACCTAGGCAAAGGCCTGAGTTCCACCGTGTCGCTCAGGCCAGACCCTGCAGACCCAGCCCGGGAGCCGCCGGCCCCCCCCCGCCCCAGGGCCGCGTCTCATCCCTAAAGGACTCCGGGCCCACCCACAGCTCCTGGCCCAACAAATAAAGCCCGATGGTGGCACAAGGACATAGGGACTGTCACTTCTCTGGAATGGGTCAGGAACGGTCAAGGGCAGTGGGGGTCTGAACAGCAGTCCAGCCTCGAGAGGAGAGCAGACAGAGGAACAAGAGCCAAAGCGTCACCCCGCGTCCAGAACAGTGACAGGCATGCCGCTTGGAAAGACACAAAGAGCAGCAACCAAGACACTAAAAGGGACTCCCAGAGGACTTGAGGTGCGGGAGGAGTCCTTACGTGGTGTCCAGGGTCCGACTGATCTTCGCGATGATTCCCAGCGAGGGGTCGACCTTGGTGTACATGGTCGACATCACGCCAACCACCACGATGAGCCAGCTGGAGGGGCTTGCCGGGTACACGCCGGTGATGATGCCGTTCTGAAAAGAGATACGCCGTGAGCAGCGCCCTCCCTCGGGGCCCTGGCGATGGGGCGTGCGGTGTTGGGAGGCGGGGGCCGTGCGGGCAGCAGGTGACCCTGCCCTCACTGCCGCACACCTCCCGCAGAGCCTTCTCCCTGGCGGCCGCTCCGGCTCCAGCCCAGCTCCTTCCCTCCCCTCCCACGAACTCTCCCTCAAACAGTTTCCCCAAGTGACCCCAGGACATTAGAATCACCGAGAAACTAGCTTAACACAGATTGCCGAGCTCCACCCAGACCAAAGAATGACACTCGTGGGTGAAGGATGTCACTGAGCCAACCAGGAAGTCCTCTCCCCAGCCTGCTGCACCTGCAAGGCCAAGACCCCCTCTCCAAAACCACCCTCTCCCCTCCTGAACCCAGCAGCCACTTAACCTGGGGGTACATACAGAGGACCTCAGTCCACATCGAAAATGTGCTGTAAGGTACTTCAGCCAAACCCTCCCACACCCCACAAAAAGATCTCCCCAAAGTAGCAGGAAGGGGGCTGGAGGAAAAGGAATCAAAACTGGCAACATGTGAACAGGGGTGGAAACTGGGAGGTGCAGGGGGAGGTCTCTTACTTTTCTGTAAGTTTCAAAACTTCCGAGTAAAACAAAGTGTTACTGAAGCCACTACTAAGAGCAATTGGACCAAGACGATGGATTAACAAACTCCCAAACGGCCTTGACCGGTGTGGCTCAGGGGGTGGCGGTGGGGGTGGCTGTCACCCCACAAAGGGACAGGTCACTGGTTTGATTCCTGGATCAGGGCGCAGGCCTGCGTTGTGGGCCAGTCCCAGTTGGGGCACCTGAATCAGTGTTCCTCTCCCTCTCTTTCTCTCCCCCTTCCCTTCTCTCTAAAAATAAGTTGATAACATCTTTAAAATAAATAAAAAATAAAACAGAAAACTCTGGAAGCGGTATCTGAATGTTTCAGTCAGTACCTGCACCCCTACATGTTGTTCCCATGGGTTTCCCATTGCTGAGAGGGAAGAGATCTGAAGGGGGGGGGGGTAAATGGAGGGAGGAAGGTTCTAGATAAGGTGCCCCCGCCCTGCTGGTGCTCTGATGGCCCCCAGGCCCTCTCCTTGGAGGGCCCCCTTCTCTGAGCAATCCCAGGGTCCTCTAAGAAACCCCTCGGCTGCGGGCGACCCCACCCCATCTGACACCCGGTGTTCTCGTGTCTATCGGTCCTGCCTTTGCGCTGCACTACGAGGTCTTCGACATCCAGAACATTCCACTGGCTTACCAGGATGGCCACCCCTCTGTTCCAATCCCTCCCATCCCTGCCCCTGCCATTTCCATTTCCCACCACTTGGAGAAGCCCCAGCGAGGCCAGGGGGCAACCTCTGCTTCCCCTGCAGGGGGCGCCCTGCTCCACTTGTAGTGCCGTGGGGGATGGACCCAGAACCCCGAACCCCTGCTGGGCCTCAGGATACCTGCCCAGCCCAGGCCCACCTCTGAGGTCACAAGGAAAACGAGACTAAAAATACCAATTGTACCATCTACTCCTGGGGGGGGGGAGGGCATTCACTTTTGACTTGATCCTGCCCTTGGATCTTGCTTGAATTTTAAAAATAAGCTAAATTAAAAACAAGGTACGTGCTTGAGACAGTTGAGCGCCGTATTCCGCCGAGTACAATGTGCTCCCCTGTGCGCTGTGCACCCACGTTTTGGGCCCCAACTTTCGAGGAAAAAAATCTTTCATTTCAATTTTTTAGCTCACTGTCTCATTTACATGTCAAACCGATGATCGTATTCCAGGGTATTATTTTGCATGCACATATCGTTATTGCTTTCTGGAGTTACGCTTTTAATGCATAGGTATAAATAAGAGAATTAAACACATTTTTATAGACATGGAATTGGTACTACCCATGTATAATGTGCATCCTTACTTTTCTCTCAAAGATTTGGGCAAAAAAAGCACGCATTATACACGGCAAAATACGGCAGGGTTCCTCTCCCGGGTAAACAAAATGGAGGCCGTGTGAAGCTAACTGTACTTGAACCTGTGTGCCTCTGTGTCGGTGTTTGGATATTTTATCAGGGAGATGCCAGTCTCACACAGCGGGGAGACCATGCTGTTTCCGGAAGGCGAGCAGGGCTCTGGGCTCGAAGCAGGAGACGTGGGTTCTCGTCCTTATTTTGTGTCTGCTGAGCAGACCCGCCCACCCCCTCTGAGCCTGACTTCCTTCCACCTCTGCCCCACAGGGTGCCCCACGAGCCTTCTGGAATTCCTTCAGGAATGCAGCGAGTCACACGGGAACGCGCTCCGTGAGCCTTCAGCACCACAGAAATACAGACTACGTGCTGACCGCCACTCAGAGCATCCGAAAGCAGCCGGAGGGCGGTGCTCGGAGTCCCCGGGGATGCAGCAGCAGGTCAGACAAGTGTCTGCAGACCTTGAATCGAATGAACTTCTTTTTCCAGGAATGAAGTCCAGACAGGTAGATTTGCTTCAGGGCTTCATGGCTCAGCCGCAGGTCGATCCCATCCGGAGTGACCGTGAACTGGAAGGCCACGGCTTGGTGAGCTTCTGCCATCTTTAGCGATCTGCTGGGAAGAGAGGCAGAGGATGGATCTCGGGGGAATGTCTTAACGGATGTTAGAAAAACCCGTATGTAAAAGTGTCATTTGTTCTGAATTTAAGTTTTTCTTCCCCACGGAACGGATATCACATGCTTCATTAACAGGCCCGCTTTTGTGGTGCGGGGCCACCCCACCCCACCCCTGCTCCCGCCCAGCACACACAGTCGCTGCCTGTGCTTCGAGGCCCTGGGGTCATCAGCGGAGTCTGGGAGCCCCCGGCCACCTGGAGGCCATGCACGAGTCCTCCGAGGCCCTGAACCCTCACCTTCAGGCAGGAACTCGGGCTGATGCCAAGCGCCTTGGCCTCTGGTGTGAAAGTGGTTGGCCTCTGGAAAACCCACGTCAGGCACCACGAAAGCCAGATGGACGGAGCCGGCGGAGGACAGGACTGAACTCGAACTCCGTCCTACAACTTGAGGGGTGACTCACCCCCACCCCCAAGCACAGTGCCCAGGGCCAGCTGCCCCCTGCAAAGGGAAGCACATTTCGTTTGAGTTGCTTCGGAATCTACGGAATGTTCTCTTGTCTCCCGTCATCCTGGCTCCTGTCTGCCTCCTTCTATCCTTCTCGGGACATGCGGCCCCTACGAGCTGCCACCTCTTCCCTCACGGCCACCCCCACCTCCGCGGGCCCCTCTGCCACCTGCTGAAGGGGAGCGGGTGCACCTTTCCGTCCCCTCTGGAACTGTCTGCACAGAGCACCACGTGGATAAAAGGGCAGCTAAGGGAGGGAAAAACCTATCATGAACCATAATAAACATCTAAAATTACACGCCTGTTTTCTCATCACACACAGTTTTTCCCGTTTTTATTGACTGAAGCCTGTCCCAAGACTTGAAGACTTGTCCCAAAGATGCCCAGTGACAGAGGGTCAACTAGCCCAATCCACAGCCAATTGGAGCACGCAGCACCCGGCTCTCGTTCATTTGTGCATTCAACAAGTATTTTTGTTTCTGTTCGGCCACAGAAAGGCGTGAAGCTCTGCCACACGCCAGGACACGGTGGACCCAGAAAACAGTCTGCTCCGTGAAAGAAGCCACATATGGAAGGACATACCATGTGTGATTCCATTTCCTGGAAACGCCTGGAACAGACAAATCTACAGGGACTGGAGGTACAGTAGTGGTTGCCTCGGGCTTGAGGGGATCGTCACCGGGAGGGGATGGCTCAGGAGGGGAGGGCTTCTTTGTGGGGCGACAAAACTGTTTTCCAAAACCGACCGTGGTGATGGCCGCACGTACCTGTGACTGTACTAAAACCCCCTGCCACCGCCACTCTAGATGGGGGGGACTTTACGGTGGGAATTATATTGCGATGAAGCTGTCATAGAAGGAAATCCATTGCCTCGTGAACCCGAAGGGTTGCATCCTTAACATTTATGCATCTAAACCTTCCCTTCCAAAATACGGGATCCGAGAGGGTCGGCTGGTGGGCGGGCGCGCCTCCTCTGTCCCCTCCTTCATGTGTCCACCATAGTGCTCCACTCACACTAAGGACACCTTCAAACAACTGTCACCTCGAGGCATGAAGGGTGAAGGTTAAATGGTTTTGGGTGCATTCTGTACTGTGGTTATCAGCAGGCTATGGGCGCTATCTTTTAGTGATACATAGTGAAATAGTTACCAATGCGATTTTAGTTTTTCATCATGTCTGGGATTTGCTGCAAAATCATTGGGGGTGGGGGCACGAATGGACAGAGGTGGAGGGTCGATGTACTGAGGTTTAAGTGGCCGGGGGTGAGAACTGGTGGCCAGATGGGGGTCCACAGTGCTAGTCTCTTCTTCTGTGGGCTTCTCATCTCTGATTTCTTAAAACACATTCAGTGAAATCAAACCTGTCCCGAGCAGTCGGTGCGAAGTCTCATACGGGAGAGCACTCTGTGCAAACGCCTGCTGCACCCACCCAGCTAACTGCACCTGGTTTAACAGCAAAAGGGGAAGCAAGCGGCCGCCCGTCGGGTGTCGGGGTGCACCGTGCCCGGGCGGGGGCTGTCACCTCTGCACCGAGCACAGGGCATGCGCCCCAGCTCCCCCAGATGCGGGTGCAGCCTGGCAGCACTGCCCGGTGTGTCCCACCTCCGAGGCCTGGAACAGCCACCGGAGTGCCTGATGACAGCTGCCATCACTCCCCCAAAGGCTGAATGTAGCCCCAGGTCACTGGGCCAGAGGGCTCCAATGTCCCTAAAACTAGGGGCCTTTTCTTTAAATGGAAACACACGGCCAAGGTCAGCAGGTAAAGCCATTCACCCCACTCCAGCCTCCCCTGAATCCTAAAGAATGAAGGGCTCCCGGACCAGTATGAAAATCCCTGGGGCCAGACGTACAATGTGCCCTGCTTTAACTAATGTCCCCTGGCCAGCTGAAAGCCATGCTGTCCCTCCGGATGGGACACCTGTGGAGATGAACCCATTAGGCAGCCTCCCAGCGCTGGCCTGAGTGCCTGGGGCTGAACCAGGACAGGGCCGCTGGCAGTGCCCTCCCCACAGCTGGCCAATCCACCTGCCAGGTGACCAAACGAGGGTCAGGGGAAGCACCTGGGGGGGAGGAGCCAAGAGTTAATAAACAGGGGGACGGTCAGGAAGGACAATTAGGCTTTATTACCTAGCAGGACTGTCTTCCATTTTTGTTGTGAACGACGCCCATGTAGCGCAAACACAGAGGAACACAGCGGTGCCCGCGCCTCCTGCAGGGCTCAGACCCCAGCGCTCAACACACTGACCGGAGGCTGCCAGCCTCCCCGGAGTCCTGGACCCTTGCGCCTGGGAGTCCCCGCCTGCTGTGAGAGGCAGGGCCCCCAGGGCCAGCTGGCAGGCCAGGCCGTGTCTGGATCGGGGCCATCTGCAAGGAACAGCGGGACAGCCTCCCCGCTGAATCCCTTTGGCCTCCCAGGAAGGCAGCAAAGGGCACAGCAAGGCACCAAGGGTCAGGCCAGCAGTCCCCACACTGTGTCCTCTGAGCTGGGGTTGCCATTCCACTTCAGGCCCCTCCTCACCCACAGGCCTTGCCTGGGGCTTCGACTTCTGCCTGTGCATGAGGTGGCAGGGCTCAGGCATGTCTCTGTGGACACCACAACACGTCAACTGGGAAGGAGCCTTGCTGTCTTCCCACACCCTCCCCGCCGTTTCTCTCACTGTAGCGGCGCCGTGGCGGGCCAAGCCCAGGCACCAATGCCCCTCACCCCCGTTCCTCACCTCTGTGCAGGGTGCACCCACCACACCTGTGGGCTTTGAGAGGTACGCGCCCTCCCCTCCAACATCCCCACCTGGCTCTATCTACTTAAGTAGAGAGAGGTGGCTTCCCTGGGGACAGAGCCACGCGGCATGAGCGCTGGGATCCGCCTGCACAGACCGTGCACCTGCGCCCGGAGCTCCCAGATGGCTCCAGGGGAGAACGTGTGGTGCTGGCAAGGAAAGCAGAGAGGCCCTGGCCGGGTAGCTGGTCAATTGGCGCGTCGTCCCGACATGCCAAGGTTGCAGGTCAATCCCTGGTCAGGCACATGCAAGAACAGCCGGTGAGTACATCAGTAAGTGGAACGACAAATCGAAAGGGAAAAAGAAAGATGGGAGGAAGGAAGGCAGAGAAGAGAAGGGGAAAGAAAGGACCCAAAGGAGAACTGAGAAAAGAGAGATGGAAGAGAAGAAAGTGTCTTCCCGGCTGGCCACGGTCCCCTCAAATCAACACCGGGTGCTGCTCCCCCAGGTCTGGCTGGGGGCCAGGGGAGGCCTTGGGGACTGTTCTTGACCTAAGGCCACCACCTCTCACCGTGCAGCGTGCTGCGGGCTGTGCACCTTTGCTTTCCTGCGGTCTGGACACCACTTCTGGCGGCGGCAGGCGGAGAGCTGGCACAGACCTCCGGGGCTGGGACACACCTGGGGCCGAAGCCCTCAGGCAGAGCGTGGGAACCAGGTGACAGTCATGAAGGCCACTAGGGAGTGAGGTTCTCTGAGGTCCCCAGAGTGCTTAAGCACCTCTTGCTAATCCGCTCTCAGAAAAATACCAAGATCCAGAAAAATACGGTCCCAGTGAGAACAAGGACCTGTTTGTCACAATTTTTAAAAATCCACATCTCTGCCCTGGCGGGGTGGCTCAGTTGGTTCGAGCACTGTCCCCATACGCCAAGGTTGTGGGTTCGATCCCCAGTCAGGGCACATACAAGAACCAACCACTGAATGCGTAAGTAAGTGGAACCACAAATCGACGTGTCTCTCTCTCCCTCTCCTTCCCTTCCTCCCTTCCCCTCTCTCTAAAAATCAATTAAAAAAAAAAACAAACCTACATCTCTGCACTTGTTCCCTACACCTTCCCAAGCTCCTTCTCCAGGTCACCCCTGGCCTGTGAACACCCAGTCACAGCTGCAAGGCCTCGGTCCTGTTTCCCTTCCTACCCTCCCACTTCAGGCCGAGCCTGGAGGGCCCCTCTTCCAGGGCCTGCTCTGGTCAGCCTCCGAATGGTGGATGAAGAAAAGGCCAGGCCAGTCCCAATGCTGACTCATCCAAACCTCCTCCAGCCCAGTGACACACATATGTGGATGGAAAGAGGGCTTGTGGAAGGTGACCTCACCGGATGACTGGTCCCAGGTTCCTCACCGGGCAGGTCGCGGTCGGGGGGGGCATCACGCCCCAGGCATACAACTTATTTTTTATTGATTGGAGAGAGAGAAACGTGGGCTTGTTCCTCCACCTATTGCTGCATTCACTGGTTGATGCTTGTATGTGCCCTGACCGGGGATCGAACCCACAACCTTGGTGTTTCAGGATGACGCTCTAACCAACTGAGCTACCTTGGCTAGGGCCAGGCATTTAACTTTTTAATAAAAGGTTTATGTATTTTTTTTTTTGAGTTGTTGCTTCTCCACATGCTAAAAAGGGCAGATAAGTTCTCTGTAACACTGCAAGATTTGTTCTTTTTAAAATTTTTTTATTTTATTGATTTGAGAGAGAGAAAAGGGTTTATCTTTGCCTTAGTCGAGCCCTGTCCTCTAGGTGAACACATCTTTGAAACCAGCTGTACGTAACCTCCCTCAAGAGAGCGCACCCTCTCGTTAATGGTGTTTACAGGCCTCCGGGCTCCTCTGCGAGGCTGGAAGTGACAGGTCGGGTCCCACAGCACCTGCCCTGTAGTAGGATGCCCACCTCGGCTTTCTCCCTCCTCTCCTCAACCCCAAATGTATCTGAGAAGCTGGGGAGGGCCTTTCAACGTCTGGGGCGGCTGAGCCCTTGCTCCGATCCAGGGCGTGGGTCTTCGGATTTGTTCACATAAACTCATAGAAATTCGCTGCGGGTTTGGCTGTTTCTTCCACTGACAGAATCCACATTCTGCCTGTGACACTTAGCAAGGTCTTCTGCCCTGCTGGCAAGGGACGGTCGCTTTTAAGTGACTCTTTTAATCCCCCAACATCACGTATCAGCTGCTGCAGGACACAGGTGCCGCGTGTTTATTCTGGGTCAAATCATGGGCCCGCCGCCAGCTCTCCAACACCCAGCGTCCAACGACGGGCGGTCTGGGGGGAAAACCCCGCCACAGCCCACGCAGTTCCAGAAAGACCACCTTCTACTGAAACGCCCCGCCCCGTGCCTCCCCCTGGGTCTGTGCAGTGTTCCCAAACGGGCTCACTCCGCCCTATCGTCCACCATTGATTCCTTTTCACTAAAGCCCGTCACCTCGGAGGTGAGCGGCCTGCACATCCTCACCCCAGCCCATACCAAAGAGGCCGTTCAAAACATGGGTCTGGGTCCCGCCAGGAAAAGAACTGACCCCATGGCAGACAGAGGCGACGCTGTCCCCACCCAGGTCCCAGACAGTTAAGGAAAAGAAGTGAAGGGTTATTAATGCCAAGTGCGATGCCAGATGTCAACACATGCCCAGATGGAGGCGTGGAGCTCAGCTCTGTGACACAGAACAACGAAACCTGCCAGAGGACAGCAGCAGGCTGCCAAGAACACAGCCTTTACAGTGACCATGCTATGTAAATACGTGTGGTCAGAAGTCTTTCAACATGGCCTTGAAAATCAACCTGTCGGGAGAGGGATAAGTGGCAGGTGGGTCGGCAAGCAGGTACAGGTGTAAATGGAGAGACAGGTAAGGCACACAAGTTTTGTGCCATTAACAAGGAAGATACAAAATATTCTTTCTCCCAAACTCTTTGGTGTATGCCAGACAAACCACGTTTCACCTGCATTAGCCTATGTGATTCCCACTAGAAGCCTAGAAAGGGGTATTTTGTAAAAAGATTTTATATTTTGATTTTAGAGAGAGAAAAGGAAGGGGAGACACACACACACACATCCATTTGTTGTTCCACTTCCTGATGCATTGATCGGTTGATTCTTGTACCTGTCCTGACCAGGGACTGAACCCGCAACCTTGGCATCTCGGGACAACACTCTGACCCCCTGAGCGACCCAGCCCAGGCTGAGGTGGGTACCATTGTTATCCCCCTGTGCTAAGGAGAAGACCAAGGCCTGGCTGTCAAGAAACTTGCCCAAGGTCACAGCTGGCAAACAGCAGAGCAGGGGATCAGCCTTGGCTCCAACTCCAAACGCACGTTCCGACCTACCAGATGAAGTGGCTACATAAGCCACCTAAGAAAACTACCCTCGAGGTTCCCAAAGTCACGACACAGATATAAAATTAGGTCACCCTGTTGGAACCAAAAGGAAGTGATTGCAGCCAGCAATAAAACTACAGTAACTACAAACACGGCAGTGCCAACGCTAAGGTTATTGGTGCGTTCGTCTTCCCACTAGAATTGCACAATTCCCCGCCACGCGGAAGCTGGCCCTGCCTCTGGACCAGGACCGTGTCCCCTAGCCGGTAAACAACGGTGCTGGAAATCCTCTGGGAAAACGTCACTCCCAGGAAGCGACAGCTTAGCGCAGCGGAGTCCAGGCAGGGTCCCTCCAGGGAGCATAGCCCTGGCCTGCACAAGGGAGCAGGCCAGCACCCCTGGAAAAGCACTGAGGGGGGAGTCTGCAGGGTCACTTTTCCTGGAGGTCAGAGCAGCTATCTCCCACACCTGCAGTTGGTTCTCCCAGTTCTGCCCTCCAGGACAGGCTCCCACATGTGGAAGCCACACCCCTGCCATGCGTGACTAGCATGGTGGCAGCCGGGAGGGCAAGGTTGCTCACATTCTGTAGTCTGTCCCACAAATGTCTGAGTGCTGCTCTGGCTCGTGGGAACAGGCAGGAAGGCGAGTCTAGGAGCCATTTAGGGGGAAGCGGCAGGTGGGGCTTAGGAGTCAGGCGTGGAGAGCCCAGGATGACCCTCAGGTTCCTGAAATGGGGGGTGAACCACCACGTGAGTGGTACGGAGGATTCTTTTCCTTATTACCCTAAAGAACTCGACGCCCAACAATTCGTCAATAATCCGTCGGAGGCAGGGCAGCAGCCACCCTATTTCCCAACCCTCAGGTGGCAATCACGCCGCCACACACCGGGGAGGGCAGGCCCCACTCAGCACACCACGTCGCCCAGCGGTCCGCTTCCAAGAACAGTCCCGGACACAGAAACAACCAGCACAAAAGGAAAGAAAAGGTGGACGCGTGTGCGACGGAGGCTCCCAGTCCCCCGAAAGGGTCAAGTCGGCCTCAGTCCAGGGCCTGCTGGGAATCCAACCTCCACCTAGTATTTGCTTGGGGTAGAAGGTGAAGTTCACCAAAGACAATGAAATCAATAAGCAGAGCACCATTTGTGTTAAGTAACTGTTTTCGAGGACTGCTAGTACAACCTGATCTATTTCTAGAACCGTCGATAAGCTGCTAACCCCGGTGTGTTCTGGAGTGGGAAACTGGGCAAGGGAAGAGGCCAACTATGCAGGTGTGTCCCCATGTGGTCCCCCCATGCCCCTTACACTACAGCGTGGGCGGGTGGGCTCCTTAAAACTGAAAAGTTCCCGCAGGAAAAGCTCAGGTTTGGCTGAAGCCACTCTAAAGAAAGTAGAGGACTCGGTAAAGTATGAGATTACTTCTAAAACACACTTCAAACGCGCTGGCTTAGAAAACAATTTCATTCTTAAAAGCACCACCACTTCCGGCATGTGAGTGCAGGCTCCCACCGGCAACAGAAGTCTGGCCTGCCAATAATAACCATGCAGAGTGACTAAACATTTTTTCCAGCACAGGAAAAAGAAAACGCTCCTGATCAAAGTGCAGAACCAGCTCCGGGCCAGAGCCAGAGCGCGTTTCCGCCTGCCACCTTCCCACCGCCTTTGGAGTCCAGGCTGTGTAATTGCTCGCTCGAAACGCGTCCTCTAAGGCTGGGCCAGCAACTGCGCCCAAAGCGCCCCGCCCCCCTCCCCACCCGCGCCGGCCGCGGGAGTCACGTGACGGCTGAGAAAAGTAGGGGAAAGGTTAGCGCGAGCCCCGCCCCCCGCCTGGCGCGACCCGGGCGCTCAGATCCTGTTCCACCCGCCGCGCCTCGAGAAACCTTCCGGAGCTTACTGGCGCGAGTCGCCAGTGCTGCCACCAAGGCGACAGCGAGCGAGACGCAGTGCCTCTTCGTGGGAAGGCCAGTCCCGCGGGGTCAACCTTGGGGATAGTTAAGAGCTTAGCGTGCTTGGTGACATCCCACGCCAAAAAACGCAGCACCGCGCCGCCCGCGAGCCGGGAGTGCGTCCGGTAGGGGCTCGCTGCGATGCACAAGGAAACATTAATTAACGGTGTTTCTATGAATGGGCACGCAGAGCCAGGGTTGCGTAAGCCCAGGCTCTCGCCCGAGGACTCCCGGGAGGCCGGCGTTTGACCAGTGGGCCCGGTCGAGGCCAAGGACGACAGCGACGCCAGGTTTCTTCCTTTTCACCTCCCGGTTACGCCGTTTGTTTTCAGTACAAACTGGAAAGGTTATTTTGGCCTGTGCACAATGCCAATTTCTGCTACTCTGATACAAAGCCTGCGCACTCCTAAAGATGGCCCTATTTTTCAGATGGAGATTAGTGTGCAAGGTCAAGTGTAGCCTCGCTGCATGGGAAGGAAGCCGGACATTTGCTTTCCAAAAGAGCCCCCGGGCACACAGCAGTCTAAAAACGATACTCAGTTCCAATCAGACACTCCCTGGCCTCCACCACTAGCTAGCATTATCTGCATCAATGCCCTCCTATCTCTACCACACTCACTGCATGTCGCCTTCAGTGCCTTCAGTAACTTGGGAGGGTGATGCTTGCTGCCGTAAGTAAGAGACCCATGTGTCCAGCCATATTTTATTCTCTTGGTTTGTGGTTTATAAGGAAATAAGTATGCCTGAATATCTGGAATGACCAGAAACCGGACGCCTGTGTAAGAAATGGTGAAACAGAATACAAGGTGCAAAAGGTTAAACTGATTTTCATTTTATTCGATAACTTACAAAGTTACCAGCTTCCTACTAAAATCTGCCCTTGGAAATGTTAGCAATTCACGGAGCTTCGTGGGGCTGAAAAGCCTGTCCCGAGTTGGGAATATTAAATCTGTTCTGTATTCAAGCTGGTGACTTAACTTGGGATTTTTTGGTGCCGGTGTTTCGGTTTTGTTTTGTTTTCTAAAGATAAGATCAGCCGTCATCTTTGTTCCCTCCGTCTTTAATGAAAGCCAACTACCATTTACATTATAAATTATGCTGACCCACAGCCTTTCGATCGAAACGAAAGAAAGTAGCGGCCGGTTCCCCCAAAGAGTTGGGGTTAGGGGCTTGCCGGAGTCAGGCTTGCAGGCTAGGTCGGTCCCGGTCACGTGACGCACCCCCTCCCCCCCGGGCGCAGCAGCTCCCGGGTCCCGCACGACCTTGGGCAGATTCTTCGCACCCACCTACCCTGGACCCGGCGTGGCATGGGAGAGGGTGGGGCACTCGGAAGTGGGGACCCCGGCCCAGCGCCCTAGTCCCGTCCACCGCGAGCGCTCAGACCACGTCTGCAGTACCCACGCCTGGAGTACCCGCGCCAAGGGCGTGTCCCGACGGCTGCAATGCGGGGGAGGGCCCTGGGGGGAGGGGGAACCGAGCGTCCCCAGACTCCTGCATGGGACTGTCTTAACCCAGACCTAATCCACTCCGTATAGTAGGGTTGGATGACGATGAAAAATGCCGGCGGCCCAAGTGGCCCGGGCCGGAGGCGTCCTGCCAAGTCCGGAAAACCAAGCATCCCCCCCATCTATCTCCTGCACTGTACCTGCCTGCGGGTCGACCGACGCGGGGGCGGACCCCCTGACTCATTCTACTCCTGGGAAGTGGGGTTGAGGTGGGACGGGGACGGAAGCCGGTGACTCGACCGGCCCCGGGCAGGAGGCGTCTTGCCAAGGCCGGAGGGTTGAGCATCCCCTCCGCCGCCGCAAGGGACCCACCCGCTTGCAGACCGACCACGGAGAGGACCCCAGACCCAATCCACTGAGGGGGCTGGGGAGTCGATACCTCGTTCCGGTTTCGGGTTCTCTACTGACCCCACCGTCCGAGAGGAATACTGGGGGTTCACCTCCGCGCCCCGGCTCCGGCGGCCGCCCCCTACCCTACGCCTGGGTCCGGGCCACGGCAGTCCCCGCCGCAGCCCGCAGGGCGGCGCCCGCCAGCCCTCCCAAGAAGCGTGCGGCTTCGGCCCGGCCTTACCGAGTCCGGGGACTGAGGCGCGCGGCGGCTGCGGCGGCGGTGGCACGGCAGCGAAGTGAGCGAGCAGCGATCCGGCGCCGGGGGCAGGAGGGCCGCTGGCAAGGCGGATTGCCTCCGACGCCGGCCGCCGCGGATTGGCTGGGGCGCGGGAGGGCGGTGACACCCGACGCCCGGCGGGCCGTGGGCGGGGCCTGGGCCGGGCCGGGCCTCGGGGGGCGGGGCCTTGGCGGGGCGTCCCCTAAGAGCGGGTCAGGTCAGGAAACTGGGGCTCCCACCCGTGATCACCACCTCGGCCTTCACTAGCACGGGGCCTAGGACGAGATTCTTCACCCTACGAGCCTCAGTTTCCTCATCTGAAACATGGTCCAACCGATGGGCCATACCCATCAAAGTGCATAGCATGGTACACAGCTCGCGCTTGCCTGTTAGAAGCATTGCCCTGCGTAATCCTCACGGCACCCCTATAAATAGCTGATCCCAGCCCAGGGGAGGCGGGGGGCAGCGGTGAGGATCTCTAAGGTGCCCATGATCACATAACTAAGAAGATGGATCCGACATTGGCCCCATGATTAACTCCAGGGTCTACTCCCCAAACGACCTTATCCTCCGAGGACAGAAGATGCGATCCAGAGGCAGTGTGCCAACACGCTAATGGGAATTCCAATGACCTTTCTAAGACCCCTTCCTCATCTAACTAGGATAAAAAATAACCTCCCTGCGGGGCTTCGGTAAGATTTCATAAACTAATTTTACAGGCGCCTAAAGCATAGGAGATGCCAGGAAAGAAATGGCTGGAGGTGCTGACAGAGTGACCGATAGACAGGTGCCCAGAATGAGCTCAGGAGAGGGTCCTGGAGTGGAAACCACCCGGGGGGATCCCAGGGGTCTAGGCAGAGGGCCGCCGCAGGGGTCCACCGGGGGGGGCTTGGGGAGAGCGTGCTTCCCGCCCCCTGAGCCACCCCGCATCTTGGTCTGCAATGTCTCTCCAGGCTCTAGCCGGCAGCCTTGCATGCAGCAGGTGCTTCATAAATGCATCTGTTTTATGAACAAAGTTTCCACTCTCCTAAAGGTCAGTCTCTTTTTGGCTATGAAAAACTAGTCTGTCCACTATTTCTGTCTGATTTATTTGGGCTTTACCGCAGAAGGGTTTGGAAGAGAAAACGGAAGTCCTCTCCAGTCCCCACCCCCACCCCCGCCACCGCTGCCGCCGCTGCAGTCAGCCGTTGGTGCATTGTCTAGGTTCCAACCAAGGTGCAGGATGTCAGGTAGGTCAGCGACCTGCCCTGTGAGAGAATTCACAATGAGAAGAAAGTGTAGAGAATCCAGCTTTTATTCAAGAAAGGAGAGGGACAAGGGCGGGGGAGATACATCAGCATGGAGGAGTGGGAGCTTCGAGCTTTTATTGGATTGTAATTGGATTAAAAAAAGGTGGGGAGTGCTGTGGTGCGGCCCCCTGGGCGTCCTAACAGAGGCTGCAGTTCGTTCCACGGCTGTCTTCCAACTGTGGCTGTTAGTTCTGTTCTTGTTTCCAGTCATTTAATTTCCAGTCCTGAGGACAAGCTCAGAAGAGTAAAAGGGCGTCACGTTTAATGAGGTCGCGGGCCTGCTGGCAAATGGTGCCACGGCAGCAAATGGGGCTGGCTTCGTCCTTCCGTAAGATCCGTGGTGTTTGTAAAGCTTTGGTTGTCACTTGGACCCTGGGGTGGATGGAGCTCCTGTCGAGGCTGCGGTGACCTGCGTCTTTCACAGTATTTACCCCTTGGCGCGCACGTTGTCCCCCACGCCTCTTCACCATTGCAGGTATAAATAAAGCGGCATTGGCCTCCGGGTGGGTGGCGAGATGCCAGCTTCTCTCTGTAGATCCCTAGAAGTGAAGCAACACGGTCAGTGGGCAAGCACATGAGAGCTCTAGGTGACATTTTGGTGCTGCTTGCTGAACTGCCCTCTGGCAAAGCTTACTGCCACCCATGGGCAGGAGTGCCCTCGTCTCCAGAGCCCAGTGGTGCTGCCAGTCATGATCCCTGCGGGTAATCTTTGCCAACCCTAAAGGTGGAGGCAGATAGTTCTCCTATGTTAATGTGCATGCCTTAGGCCCTGATGGAGTAGCTCAGTGGGTTAGAGCGTCATCCCAGCCAAGTTTTGGGGTTCCAACCCCGGTCAGGGTGCACACGACAATCAACCAATGAAATGCATGAATGAGTGGAACTGCAAATCCACATTTCTCTCTCTCTCTAAAATCGATAAAAAAAAATCTAAAATAATAAAAAAATCTAAAATAAGAAAAAAAGAAAACCCTATTAGTATGTTGTTTATCAAACCAGCTTTTTAAAAATAAGTATTTTCTATTTCTTTGTAGGTAGAAGTTGGCCCTGACCCCTGCAGATTTTGCTGCCCAAGAAGGCAGGTGATCCCGGCCAGATCACACCTGCCCCACGCTGCGCTGCACCAGCCCTGGCCGCTCCGGGGCCACCTGCCTGCCTCTCCCAGCACTTGGGCCTTCCTGGCTTGTGCCTCAGAACCTGGACTGTCACTCTCTCCTCAAATGCCCTTCCTTTCTGTTGTGGAAAACCCAGCTGCCTGCAGGTCCCAGCCCAAGGTCACTTCCTCCCCCACTCCGTGCTCACACCCTGCTGGGATTGGCCCTGAGTCCAGTTTGCTCCTGGAGTTCTTCGGTGGCCCGGATCCTGCTCCCCTCCCTGAGCACCACCTCACTGCCACCTGCAGATGGGGGGGGGGGGGGGGCAGGGGCCTCGTTGGGTCAGAGTGCTGGGCGCCCATGCCCTCCCCTGCCCTGTAGCCTGGGTCTGCGTGACCCTGGTTGTGGGTGGCAGGGTGCAGCTGAGGAACTAGACCCCAGGGAGCCCAGAGCCCTGTCCCATCCCAAGCTCCCTCCGGACCCAAAAATATTCCCAAGTCAGCCTCAGAAACTAAAGAAATCTTTCTTACACTTCTTTTTTTTCAAATTTGTCCCCAGTTTGAAATGAATATATTTTAGCTGCTTCCTATTATGACTATAAGGAAATCTTTTTTAAAAAATTTAAATGCATATCATGTTTTTATTATCACTAACACATGTCCCCTTTTTACTCTAAATAGACACATTTGTATGGGAAAATCTAAACATATAAAAAATGAATGAGACAAGTATAAGAAAGTCCTCTATAACAAAAACTCAAGTTCAACAGTTGCCAAGCTGAGGCCAAGGTGTTTGTCTGTGTCCTGTCCCCAGCCCTCCTAACCCCCACCCCGCCCATTAATTTCTTTAAAGCAAACCCAGAAATCCTTTAGTTTGGGCCCACTAATTCTTGAGTACGAGTCTCTAAAAAATAAGGATTTTTTTTTTTTTAAAAAACACGGCTGACACCGTGGCCCCACCGAAAGCAGAGGAAGAGTGTGAGGGAGCCCTGCAGAGGCCTCCCTCCCGGCCTGCCAAGAGCGCGGCTGAGCCTGCTCCCTCGTGCCAGCCTGTTTCTTGCTGGCAGCTCCCCGCAGGTTCTGATCCAAAAGTGTGTGAGACGTTTTGGAACGCGGCTGCCCTTTCCTGTAGGAAACATTTTGTAATCTCAGAGTTCTGTTCTTCCCTCCCCTCCCCAGAGCTCAGAGCCCGCTGACCTTGAACCTTGAACCCCTGGAGGGGGTGAATACAGTACTCAGGGTGGTGATAGTATTTGCTCAGCCAGCACCCCTGGGGTTTGGTGAGGGCAAAGGGGGTAACGTGGGTGCCAGCACACCGAGCGAAGCCGGCGAGAGGAGCCCGCGGCAACAACGACAACACATTCTTTGTGGGACAGGCTTGCCCTCTGACCCGGTAACCCTACTCCTGGGTGCACACCAGAGAGGAATGAGAGCTCATGTCTGTGCAAGACCCCCACGGGGGGGGGGGGGGGGGTTATAGGAGATTCGCTCAAACTGACCACAATCCAAAAACTACCCAATGTCCCTCCATGGTGGAATGGGTAAATAAATGGTGGTTTCTGCACAAAGTGTAACAAGAACAAACAGCAAGACACACATAACACGGATTGACCTTGCCCACGGTATGTTGGGCAAAAGACAGCCAGCGGACACACAGAAAGGACAGGCTCCGTGTTGTGTTCAGTCAGATCAGCGATGCCCGTGGGCCGGCGGTGCCCGTGGAGGTGTGCCCAGAGGCGGCCCTGCGTGGAGCTGCACGCTTAAATTTATGCACGGGATGCTCTTTGCTCCTCACGTGAGGTCTCGATTTTTAAATTAAAGACAATTGAGAGAGGAGTGGGGCAGTGACTGTGAGTGGCAAGGGTGAAGCCATCGGGGTGGCCAGGAAATGAACAGGAAGTGATGAAGCTGAGACACGGGGATCCCCTGGGGAGACAGCAGGGTTAGGAGAAGGGGAGCAGCAGAGGCCAGCTGTCAGCACTCGCTGCTGGTGCAGGGCAGAGGTGCGAGGGCCTCGGGCAGGAGTGGGAAAGGAGGCCTGTGCGCCCCCCTTCCTCCCCCTCCCTCCCCTCCCCTCCAGGGCAAGGAGCCCACTGGGTTTCATCTGCACCTTGAAGCATCCACCACCCTGATGGGGCGAGTCAGAGACCAGGAAGGTGGCCGGACGTTCGCCCCCTTCAGGAGGCATCCTGGCGGCCAGGTCAGTGCCAGAGTGCGCACGCCGGGCCACCTGTCTAGTGGGTCCGCCTTGCCACCTTGTGTTGGCCTCAGCTTTCTCCCTTAAAAGAAAAATGAGGCTTCAGCCCTGGCTGGTGTGGCTCAGTGGATTGAGTGCCGGCCTGCGAACTAAAAGGTCACAGGTTTAATTCCCCATGGGGGAACGTGCCTGGGTTGCAGGCCAGGTCTCCAGTTGGGGGCATGGGAGAGGCAAACAATCTGTTTCTCTCCCTCTCTTCCTTCCTTCCCCTCTCTCTAAAAATAAATAAATAAAATATTTTTTAAAATGAGGAGTTAGCCAGTTTTGGGAGGCCACAGGCTTTCTATCCCAGAACCCAATTTGTCCACATAAATGTTAGGTATAGGGAACCTATCCATGCGTGATGCGATCTTGTGGCTCAGCTCTGGTTCTGAATGCAAACAGACGCGCGTGGCGTGCAGAGAACATCCGTGAATAGGTCTCCCGTGGGGAATCAGGCCTGCATTGCACCTAGGCCGCTTTGAGACTTGCTTTTGCTAAAAAACTCCCTCACCTTGAATTGAGGAAATGTGTGTACTGCACATCTTTAAAGTAACCTCCCAAAAATCTATGCTAAACCTCTCAAGTTTGGGTGTAACCAGTTCAACCTTGTCCCTTTACAATTGCAAATGACCTTTGTCTTAAAGGGATCAGCAACATTCTTTCTTTTGTTATGGTAACCACCTAAAGCGAACCTGTGCACAGTGAAGGAGGACCCTCCTTGATGTAATCTACCTAGAATATCAGTAAAAGCCTGTCGAGGCAAAGGGTCTGGGCCCCTCTCTCTTGAACCTTGAGAGATTGGCCATGCATCCCTTTTTCTCTACCAGATTCCTTTAGTCCGTGTGAATTTGTTGTCACTTGTCTGGGGATATAGGACAAGCATTCCACAACGACACGCGGTCCTGCCGACGGGACCGGGACAGTTAGGACTATTGTTTTTTCTCTGTGGAGCCCATGGGTTTTTTGGTTTTTTATTTATTGATTTAAGAAAAAGAGAAACACCGATTTGTTTTTCTCCGCATCCATGCATTCACTGGGTGACCCCCAGATGCGCCCCACCCAGGACAGAGCCCACACTCGGGTGCATCGGGACGATGCTCTGTGGAACCCCAGTTTTAACAGCTTTGTCTGCAAACAGTAAAACTCAAGGGAAGAGTCACTTACTTCCTTGTTTATTAATCAGAAACAGGAGTGCACCTGCCAGGCGGAGCTCCTTCCTCCAGCAGATTCCTGCCTCAGGACGGGGACTGCCAAGCCCCTGCGGAATGCCAGCCACCAGCCAACAAGTCGGACCTGTCACGTGAGTGTGAAACCCCTTTCAGGCTTTTTGAGGAGGCCAGAATAGTTCAAAGGTCACCAAGGGGACCTCTTCCAATCCCAGTCACCTCTGAGGCCCCACTTACCCAGCCCACGTGGACAGTGTGCCCTCGGCCAGGACCTGAGCTTCTTGGTGTGACCGCAGTGACCTGCTGGGCATCGAGCAGGCGGCATCTTATTGTGTGTGCCTTGAAGTCGGGGTCTTGTCTGGCCCACAGCTGGGGCCAGGCCACCCTGGGCACTGGGCCTCAGGGTTGCGGCCGGGCTGATATGCCTGTAGCTCTCTCAGCAGGTGCCGGGACATGCATCCGCACGAGGCACGCCGGAAGGCTGCTGTGTCAACGTGCAAACCAGTCCTTCTGATCAGGGACAGAGAAGGAGCCGACAGCTAATACGGAGTCCGAGTCAATAGTTTTCAAACTGTGGGGGAGGGGTCGTGCAGGTCACTGACCTTTTGAAGCCCTGAGGACAGCTACCTAGGCATTCGCCAGAAAAACACACAGGCACACGCACTGGGGGAACTGGCTTCATTAAGGCGTGGACCTGGCGAAGTCCACTACAGACTTCTGCCCCCACAGGGTAAGGAAAACCATCCGAAATTTGGAAACAGGGCAAAAGGGTGCTGGAAGGTCCTTGACTAGCCCTGGCCTGACGGGCCCGCCCGGGCAATGGCCCGTTCTCTAGGGAAGTGTATGTGTGACTAGGCCCCAGACGCCAGGAACCAACTACATGCCAATTGGTAGATTTTGTCCAACAGAAATGCACAGGGGTTCTGGCATCCTAGAAAAAGTGTCCCCAAAGGGATGGTTTATTGCCCTGGAGGATATTTTTCCTGGAGGAAAAACTCGGACTGGGTCTACCTTTCTGTGTTGGGAAAAACCCACCTGTGTTTCTTCCCTGCTGTGTGTTTCTCTCCCAGCGTGTCCTCTATAACTACACAAGACACTTCACTTCTGCTGCTTCTGCTCAGAAATGTGCGGAGGTGTCCCCACACCCACAATCAATTCAGCTCGATTCTGACACTGTCCGCCCCAAGACACCATCAGAGTTCACAGGCTCTGGCTCGGTCCTTCCAGACTGTTCCTCTGCCCCTGCCGAGGCCACCGGGTACCTGCTTTCCAAGACCCACAGTTTGTATGGCGCCTTTCCACTTGCAGATGCTGATGTCCTCAGATTTCAAATGTATTCAAACATTTCCCTTTTCCTTCAAAAGGACCTCAAAGGCGAGGGAAGGCCTGGCTGTGACACTGTCTCTGCTCCGCATCCCAGCAGGAGACACTCCCGGATTCTGGGACTCTGAATGCAGGATGGCAGGTAATGTTTGCTTTCCTTGCTCCCAGGTGCCAGCTGGGGTGCAAGTGCCCCCTGACTTCCGCCCCCACTGTCCCCTCCTGTCCCTGGAACCCTAGAAGGTCTTCCTTTGTAAGAGGGGCTCAGGAGGGGCAAATAAATGAGCATATCTGTGGTGCTTACTGCCAGGCGAGGGGATTTTAAGCATTTTTGGAGCACCTGCTCTCTGCCAGGCAGCAAGCTGACAAGGGAGCGGCTGCAGAGCGGGAGGTCCCAGGTGTCCCCTGACCGTCCTGTCTCAGCCAGTATCTCTTCCTCCAGCCCACGCACAGGTCCTTGTGAAGCTCACTGACCCCCTTGGCACCTGCTACCTCTGCCCCAGGCCCCATCCCCTGCTGCATCTCACTGCTGCCCCTGTCCCCTCTAGATCCCTCTCCTCCTGAACCTCTGAGTCACCCCGGCCTCCCTCCCCTGGGACCTGTCCTCCACTCTTCTCCTTCCTCCTGCCCCCCTGCCCCAACTCGGATGTGGCTCCGACCCCCCTGCCTTGGTGCTGCCTCTGTCCCAGCCTTGCTTGCCCTCCTTGGGGCTCCCACCCTGCCACCCCGTGTCCCCATTTTGATCCTCCCAAATTCTCACACAGAGGGCCTCCACAGGGATCTCTAGCCCTCACTCCTGGCTGTCCTGCGTGGTGCGCTGCAGCTCACCTTCCTGTCTCGGCACCTTGGGTGCCTTCTGCAGCCTCAGGCAGAAGTAGCCATGTAATCAATCGCCAGGCCCGGTGCAAAATGAAAACGCAGAGACCCTTGTTCAAGAATTATTAAGAATTTCAAGACAGTGACCACTGAGCACAAAGCCCACCGCAGGCCCTTGAGTGCTGACTCTGCGTGATTGGACGGCTTGCATGCCCACGAAGCTGGCCCCTCGTCTCCAAGGCACCTCGCAAGGCCCACCCTGGCCTTGCGTCTTCCACTCAGAACCTTACCCCACTTCCTGCCTCTAGGCATCTGATCTTGCTGTTCCCGCTGCATGGAATGCCTTCCCACTCACCCCTTGTCTTTGTGCCTAGCTGTGAATTAAATGCCAGGAAGGCAGGCAGGGTAAACCAGGACACTTTCCAGATGCTCAGAGGGTGTCTGGGCTGCGGCTCAGCTGCAGCCCTGCCCAGCTGTGAGGCCCAGAGCAGGCACACTGTGCCCCATTGCAAAATGGGGTAACGAGCAGATGGTGCCAGATCCACATGGACCTCTGCTCACAGCCCTTCTCCCTTTTAAAAAAATCTGCTGGGCTATGTATGACTCATGTATACCGTGAAATCCACCCTTTAAAAGTGTACGGTTTGGTGGTTTTCACTATATACACACAAGACTGTGTCACCATCGCCACAATCTAATCCCAGAACCGTTTCCCAAAACATGCTCCCCTGAAAGAAACCCTCATTCCTGATAGGGGTGACTCCCCCACGCCCCCAGCCCCTGGCAACCACCAGTCTGCTGCCTGTCTCTATGGGTTTGCCTATTCTGGACCGTTGCTATAAATGGAAGCATACACCATGGGTCCCGTCCCTGTGTTCGAGGCTCTCCCATGTTGCAGCCTGTGCTTCATTCCTTTCTGTGGCTGAGCAATACCCCACTGCGGGGGTGGGGCAGGGGGAGGACCACGTTTTGTTCCTCCCTCCTTTGATAAGTGCTCACAGCTGTCACTCACCAGTCCATCCACCTGTTGGGGGTGCGATGGGGTGCGGAGCTCCCACTCTGATCTTGACCCTGAAATATAACCCAATGGCTGTCTCCTTTCCCACCTAGAAAATGCTTACTTACCCTTCAAGGTCCAATTCAGACACCAGCTGCTCCAAGAAGCCTCCCAGACGACCCCAAATAGTCTGATAACCCCTACCTCCTTCCTGCAGGTCCCCCCACAGGGTCTGGTTCCAGGGCACCCGCCTTTTCTAAGGTCTCAGGGACCTCCCTCGCCCCACCCCAGATCCAGATCTGAGGTGGAGTCCCCATTTCTGATGACGCAAACTCGGCCAAGTGGCCAGAATTTTTGTGGAAAGAAAAATAGGGGAATTGGCTGGGCTCTAATTGGCTGCCAGATAGGCCAATTGTTTCCTTTAGGTCACTTGCTTTTGATGCAGGGGCGCGGGGGAGGGGGCAGATTTCGGGGGTGGGGTGCTGGGAGAGGAAGTGACCGGCCTGCGCGGCCAGAGGCGATCGGGCAGCGGCAGACCGGAGGGAGCAGTGCCCTGCTCCCTTGAATTTGTGTTTTTCCCCCGCAGGAAGCTCGGTGGACGATCCCTACGCTGCAGCCCCACCCCTGCCCGCCTAGGTGCCCGCCTCAGGCCCGGAGAGGTGGGGCTGATGCCCAGGGCGCGGCCAAAGTCCCGGGCACCATGCGCAGCCGCGGCTCCTGCCGCGGGGGGTAGTTGGAAGTGGGTGGAATGGGGGCCCCCTGACGTCCCCCCCATACTGGCTTCCTCCGCTCTCCCTCCCCCCTTGCTCTGGCTCCTCTCCGGGCCCATCCACACCCCAGTTTGAGTCCCAGGCTCCCGGAAAGCCCCTCTTTTGCGCAGGAGGAGGAGCTGGGGTGCGAGAGGAGGAAGACCGCGTGGTGCGTTAGGCGCTCCGCCCCGGGTCAGCCAGAGTTGACGGGGGAGGAGGCGGGAGAGGGAGCCCGGGGAAGTCGCCGCGGGTCAAGGTCGTCGGGGACCGTGCGCAGGGCGGAGTCAGACTGCGGGAGGGACCAGCTCACGCGGACCTCGCTGTGACACCTCCCCTGGCTGACGCCCGGTGGCGAGTGGGGAGGGTGGAGGCGGCCCGCGTGTGCTCCCGCGGGGAGAAGGCACCCGGCCCCGAGCGCCGAGGCCGGGGAACTTCCTCGTGTCTGCGTCCGCGAACTGCCGGGCGGCTTCCTGCTCCGGGTGCCCTCGGTCTCTCCGGCAGCCAGCCCGGGCGGAGCCGCCTGCGCCGCGGCCAGCGCCCCCAGGGGCTGCAGCGGGAGTTGGCCTCCCGAGCCGGCGGCCCAGGCCCCTCTTTTTTAAGATCTAAAATTACTCACTTAAGCGTAGTCATTCGGAAAAAGAGAAAACACTGAACTGTAAAACAAAAAGCTTTTAAAAGTCGCCCGAACTCTCACTACCTGATAACACTCGGCTGCATTTCCTTTCGATCCTTTGTGCTACTTTATATTTCTGTAGACTCCCATTTCGTGCGTTTCTGCAAAATGGAAGCCGTGTGGTACTGAAGCGTTTCCATTCTGTTTTTCTTGACTGAACGTTATCAATTTTCCCCAGGTAATAAGTGCCCTCCCAGGAATAAACAGAAACTAGTCAGAAGCCCCTGATCACCGGCTCCCTCCCACCCAGCTCCCCTGCTCTGGAAGTAACAACTGTCAGTTTGCTGCATGTTCTAGATTTTTCTACATTTGACATCACGTAGTTTTATTTTAGGGATGTCTTTTACATAGGACAGATCGGGTTATACATAGAGCTCCGAAACCTGCCCCCCGCCCCCTCCTTCCCCTGTAGTATGTTTTGGAAACCACGCGCTCCAGGCCTACCTCCTTAACTGCTTTCTGAGACGCCAGTCCGAGTGCACCGTCACTGGTGTCAGGCATTCTCTGTCGTTCCTCTCCTGGCTTTTAGTTTGTTCCCAGTTTCTCTAGTCAGCCATTCATCCCAAATGTGTTTCCCCAGCACCCCCGAGTGCCAGGCCTCTCCCAGGCTGGGGAAGGACAGTGATGACCAGAGGAGATGCCACCCCCTGGGGCTGATTTCTACAGGGCAATGAGCAAATGCTCCGCAGGTGGCTGAGGATGGGATATCTTATTTTTGAATAGGGACTATGTTCAAATCGTTAATATGGTTCAAATATCAAATCGATATAAAAAGTATCTAGGGCATTGGGCAAGGCGACACCTGATTGGTCACGGTGCTCTCCTGTCACTCAGGGACAAAGCAGACAGACCCACAGTTCTTGGTTAGTTCATCCTAGCCTGAAGCCTGTGTCGGTGGCTGGAACTGTTTCATGCCCCCAGCAGATTGGGGGCAAAAGTGCCCAGGGGAAAGTCTTACCCACCCAGCCCCCATTGAGACAGAGGTGACCGCTGGTACTGGTTTCCTGGGTTCCTTCCAGAATTTCCTGTGGAAACACAAGCAAACATGAATATGTGTGTATATTTCCTTCTTCTTTATGAAAAAGAAAGCTTACGACAGCCCCCTGCCCCATGTGCCTTTTTAAAAACGTACTTCTGTGTCTCGGTGCTACTTTCCCATGGTTCCTGTTTAGGCTGATTACCCCCGTGTTGTTTGTGTTGCAATGCTGTGTGGCGGGGTTTACTGTCCCACAGTTCACGTGTCCTTTGTGACACAGGTGTTGGCTGTCGTTCGCCCCACAGCCGGGACTGGATTTGGTAACCGTGCAAAGGTCAGTGCTTCCACCTGCGGTCTCCCCCGCAGGGCGGGGCGGACTCTCGGAACTGCAACGGTCTGGTCAAGGCCGTGCAGGCACTCAGGGTCCATGTGTTGCCCTCTGTCTTTGTAGTAGTCGGGGTTCTTGGGAGAAACGGAGCCATTAACATGTTGGAGTCACATGCTATTTTAAATAAAATGTAATATAAAATAATATAATCGTATAATTTACTAGGAGGAACCGGCTCACGCGATGTGGAAGCTGATATGTCCCCAAGTCCACAGTGGGCAAGCGGGAAAACCAGGAGAGCTGGCAGCGAAACTCCAGGGTGAACCTGGAAGGTCAAGACCCGGGAAGAGCCGACGTTTCCGTCTGAGTCCAAACTCGGGGGAAAGGACAGTCCACGTCCCGCTTCCCAGTGAGGCGGGACTCTCCTCTTTCGGAGCGGAGGGTAAGCCGTTTTGTTCCGTTCCCGTCTTCCGCTGATGGGACGAGGCCACCACGTCAGACTGGGCCATCTGACTCATGTCAATTTAATTATCAGACCACCCAGGAGAACCTCTTTTTCTTTTGGGCCGTGGACCCTTCTATAGACTGAGCTGAACCATGCAGGGGCTGGCAGAAGTAACACCTGCTCTCGTGTGGTTGGCAGGGTAATAATATAGGTCTAAAAATGTACAGTTTTAACTTGAGCATCTCACCTAAAATGTCACATGGAGTGCTTGAATGTGATATGGTCATGTTACAGAATTACATGTGTATGATTTTGTAATAAGATTTTGTAGTAAAAAGGAGTGTTATTTGTGCTGGATTATATATACATACATATATATGTATATCTATTTTTTAACCAAGTGTGTCTTTGTATTTTATTTACTTAAAAATATATTTTATTGATTGTACTATTCCAATTGTCCCATTTTCCCCCCTTTATTCCCCTCCGCCCTGCATATCCCCTCCCACCCGGACTCCCCCTAACCCCGTTGTTAGTTCATGTCCATGGGTCGTACATATAAGTTCTTTGGCTTCTACATTTCCTATACTATTCTTAACTGCCCCCTATTTTGTACCTACCAGTTATGCTTCTTATTCCCTGTACCTTTTCCCCGTTCTCTTCCCCCTCCCCTGCTGATAAACCTCCATGTGATCTCCACTTCTGTGATTCTGTTCCTGTTCTAGTCGTTTGCTTACTTTGTTTTTGTTTTTGTTTTAGGTGTGGTTGTTAATAACTGTGTATAGGGAACCTATCCGTGTGAAATGTGGATTGTAGCTCAGCTCTGATTCTGAAACCAGACAGATGAGTGTTCAGCGTGCAGGAAACAGATCTACAGATAGGTCTCCCGTGGGGACTCAGGCCTGCATTGCTCCCAGGCCGCTTTGAAACTTGCTCTTGCTAAAAACTCCCTCACCTGGGTTGGAGATGGCAGAGGTTTACTTTGATTTGCGCTAGACTTCCCAAGTACATGTGTAACCAGCTAAGCCACCTCTCCCCTTTGTATTTTATCTTTGAAGTAATTGGCAACATTCTTTCCTTTGCTATCTATAATTGGTAACCCCCTAAAGCAAACCTGTGCATAGTAAATGAGGACCATCCTTGATGTAATGTACCTGGAGTGTCAATAAAAGCCTGTCCAGGCTGGGGTCGGGGCCCTCTCTCTCTGAGAGAGTGGCCAAGTTAGCACTCTCTGTCTCACTTAGAGAGTGGCCGAGTCATCCCTTTTTCTCCACCAGATTCCTTTCCTGGGTGGGTAGGTCTGTGTACGTTCTAGGACCCTGTGGGTCTCTCCAATGAGCTCTCCTGAGAGTCTGGGAGTTTCTCCTGCTGCCGCCTCAACCCCCACAGGTGTTTTTCAGTCAGAGGTTTGAGGCTTCATTTCTTTGCGATGGAACCCTGGGGTGTGGGTCTGTCTCCCTCCCCAGTTGTTCCTCCCGGTTTACCTGCACGTGAATGTGGGACCACCCGGTCCTCCAGCCACCACCTTGCTGCGAGTCCTCTCTGCCCAGCTGCCCGTCTCTGCCCCTCCCACCGGTCTGGGTGAGTGTTTCTTCTTTAATTCCTTGGTTGTCAGACTTCTATACAGTTCGATGTTCTGTCGGTTCCGGTTGTTTTTGTTTTTCAATTTGCTGCTGTCCTTCATCTGGTTGTGCGAGGAGGCACAGTGTGTCTACCTACGCCTCCGTCTCGGCCGGAAGTCCCGTTTTCTGTCTCCAAGTGTGCCTTTTTCAAACAGTGGTACCAAGGTGTGACCCACATGGCGCAGCCCACCATCTGCGTGAGCGGGTTTTAGTGCACCTTCAGGGCTGTGCGCGCCTTGGTCGCCACGGTCCTTTGCAGAGAACCTTCACTGCCCCAGAACGAAATGTCTTGCGGTCGGTCGGTCGGTCCCCACCGGCCCCCAACCCTTCCAGGCTCAAGCAGCCTCTCACTCATCACCGTTTTTCCCGGACGAGGGCTCTGGTAGTGCTGAGCTGTCTTTACCTTCCTTCGAAACAATGGTGTTGGATTGTGTTGTGACAACCGTCATAGCAGCGTGCATTTAACAACATCTATCAAAATTGGTGAATTTCTGTTCGGCCATTTCAATATTGAGGATGGAAGAAAACATGCACTATTTGTTATGTTTTATTACTTCAAGAAAGGTAAAAACGCAATTGAAAACGCAAAAAATGATTTGCTCAGTGTATGGATGTTAGGCCGGAGTGGCTCAAGAGACCAGGTGGACGCAGCGAGCCAAGGGGCAGGGTTTATTAGCGGGAATAAGACGGGAAAGTGGAGCCAACCAAGGGAGGTTAGGACTGGCTCGGTTGTTCTTAGGGCAGGGTTTTTAAGCGCAAAAACCCTCGAAGGGTAACTGGTTGGGGTGTCAGAGTCTGATTCGCTAGAGCTGGGTGCTGGGTGCCCTTTCTGCTGACCATTGTTCTTGCTAGATCTTGTCAGGCTCAAGGTAAAGCTGCATCCTGTGATGCCGCATTGGCCGACCCCAGACCCCAATCTCAGCCGGGCATCTGTCTGTCCTGGGTGGGGTTGGCAGGCATTTTTCCCAGGCTGCAGTTTCCCACCTGGTGATTTTCCCCTCCTCCTAGGCCTGCCTAGGTCTGTCAGTGGAGAAGGTGCTGTGACTAATCGAATGTGTCGAAAGCGGTCTGTGAAGTGTCTTGGTACTATTGACACTTTGGCCAAATAATTCTTCGCGCCGTGGGGCTGTCTTACACATTGGAAGATGTTTAGCAGCTCCCCTGGCTTCTACCCACTAGCAGCCAATACTGGGAGAGAGCCAACACATTCAAAATATCCAAATCAATGAAGTCATTGGTGAAAATGAAAAATGTGTCTTTTATTTTATGGAAAAAGTGAACACTTCGTGGTCCACCCAGCACCCTGGGTCCGTGTGGACTGGCCTGTGCTGGAGAGTCCTCATACGTGTATCTCATATGCATCCTTCTGTGTCTGGCTTCTTTCACGAGGCATGAAGTTTTGGGGTTCATCCATGCTGTCGTTTCTTCACGTGTAAAATAGGAATGCTAACACTTACCGTGCAGATTATGACGAGAACTGCAAGGTTAAATTTATGTGTCCACTTGACTGGGCTGAGGGGCGCGGAGAGACCAAGACAGTACTTCTGGGTGTGTCTGTGCGGGTGTTTCTGGAAGAGAGGAGCCCTCCAATCAGTAGACCGAGGGAGGAAATTCCCCCTTGCCTTCAGCAACCTGTGTGGGCCACCCCAAAATGTGTCTCTTTGGCCTGAGGATTACCTTGGGCTAATTAGTTTTAAGAAAGAGAAGAATCAGGATGTTTTTCTCTCTCCCTTAACTGCCAAAAAGAATTTAGACAGAGGGTCTGCAGCGGGAAGAGAGCCACTGGGGAGATTTCCACCAGGCGCAATAAGCTGGAGGCGGAGCTTAGCCAGACCAGTTTGGCCACATTCCTGTCTGCGTCCCTTTGTCTCTGCGGGGCAGGGCCAGGCCAGTGTAACCCACCACACCTTTGGTCCTCTAGCTCCCGGTGAAATGCGCTTTCCCTTTGAGTCCCAGGCCCCGTCCCCCCTCCTTAGCTCAGGGGGCACACAATCTTCAACCGCCTGCCTGCCTATGGGTCTCCAATTCTGATGCGGCCCTCGTATGTGATTAAATGTGTTTTTTTCCAGTTAATCTGTCTCACGTCAATTTAATTATTAGACCACCCACAAGGGTAGAGGAAAATTTTTTCTCCCAACACCTGAATCGGACAAAAAGGCAGAGGAAGAGTAAGTTTTCTCTCTCTGCTTGAGCTGGGACACCCACCTGCCCCTGCCTTGGACATCAGTGCTCCTGGCCCTTTAACTGTGGATGGGGGTTTGTACCACTGGCTCTCCTGGTTTGCAGGCCTTCAGCTTTGAACTAGAGCCATCCTTTCTGGGGTCTGCAGCGTGCAGGTGGCAGATGGAGGGACAGCCTCCACAAAAGTCTGAGTCCTGGTTCCCCTTTCTGTGTGTCCACAGAGAAGCTCTTGGTTCTGCCTCCCTGGAGAGCCGTGACTAATCGGGAGTAAACGTGATGTGATAACGCCTGTGAAGGGCCAGGCACAGCGCCTGCCTACAGGGAGCGCTGGATGAGAGGTAGGGGTGGAGGGGCGGGGGCAGCGCCAGACACCTTGTGCAGTAGGAGAGTGCCAGAGGGAAGCAATGCTCCTCTCCAACCTGCTGTGGGCCACTAGCCTGTCACCCGGAAACTGGCCTCACGGTGACCTCCCCTACCACGTCCCCTCCACTTCCCACTCGCTGCTCTCTCCTCAAGTTTGCTGAGTTCCCAAACACCCCATGTCTGTTGGGGCAAGAAAAATAGCAGCGTGAACACCTGCCGTGCCGGGCCTGGTCCTCAAGCAGGGGTCTCAGCTCAGCCTCTGGACGTCACTGTGACTGCAGCTGGGAGCCGACACAGGAGTTCAGTGTCCTGTGTTGGCAGATGTTTTTCATGAGTAGCACTTGTGGGAGAAAGCAGCTCTCCAGAACGCAGCTTTCCCAGCATCCATTCCTTTGTCCATCCATGGACGCAGACTTGATTATTCGATTATTTTTGTGATTTACTTGTTCTGCATCCTTCACAGATTTCTAAGCGCTTTACCCACCATTATTTTGCTCACTTTGCCGACAAAGAGACTGAGGCAGCCCTGGCTGGTGTGGCTCAGTGGATTGAGCGCCAGCCCGCAAACCAACAGGTGGCGGGTTCGATTCCCCGACAGGGCACATGCCTGGGTTGCAGGCCTGGTCCCCAGTAGGGGGTGTGTGAGAGGCAACCACGCATTGATGTTTCTCTCTTTCTCCTTCCCTTTCCCATCTCTCTAAAAATAAATAAAATCTTAAAAAAAAAGAGAGAGACTGAGGCAGAGACATGTGAAGCGCCTGGGTCCACGGCCATGTGGCTGAAGGGGTAGAACTGGATGCCACCCCCAGCAGACAGACCAGGGCGGGTGACCGCCGTGACCTGTGCAGACCCACAGTGCGGGGCTCCTCCAGCCCAGGTCCAGAAAATGGTTGTCGCCTTGTCCCGTGTGGGGCACTGGGCCAGGCTTTGCGCAGGACCAGAAGCTATGACAATATTGTCCTCCCGCACGAGGAGGTTGGCCTCCCTGGGGGATAAACCCAAGGCCTCGGTGAGACGCCCAGTGCACCTGCCGCCCTGGCCACACCTGGGGGGCAGGATGGGTCCCCCGGGGTGTCCGAAGAGCCCCGTGACCTCGGAGCCGAGGCGGTGCAGGAAATGGGTCCAGGAAGAGGAGTCCAAGTCTGGCTGTGATGGAAAAATGGGAGAACAGCGGCCACTGGGTTCAAGGTGGGGGAGGGGCGGCTGATCCTGCCGGGTTCTGGCTGAGCTACAGGGGAGCACAGGGCTGGCGTCCCCAGCAAGGGTCCCAGCCCCACGGAGAGAGGGCGTCTTCAGGAAGAACTCTTGATCGCTTCACCTCCTGGCACGGGCCTCGTGTGACTGCACGAGGGTGGCCTGTCACCACCCAAGAACGTGTTCACGGCAGATTCAGACACACATTGGGTCCCCTTTGGGACACTTCCGCTCAGCGGCCCTGTTCCTGTGCAGGGTTCAGCAGGGCTGGGAGGCGGCAGGAAGGGCTGTGGTGTGTGGGCGGACTTATCTGCTGTCAGTGGCCCCTCAGGTGCCTGGCAAGAGGGCATTTAGGTTCACGCGCTGTCAGAGGTAACTTCTAGGAAGCTTGCCACCCATGTCGGGCCTGCTGGCTTCGCTGGCCCGGGAGTCCAGCCAGCCTTGGGTGGGCAGTCCCCCGAGGGGTGCAGGTCTCCAGGACAAGGCGGAAGCAGCTGTGTAGGAGTCTGCTGGGCCTCGGTGGGCAAATGAAGCACACCTGGATCACCTGCACCAGCTGGGCGGGGCGCAGCCAGGGCTGGATGCCAAGTGTGGTGGCCGTGAGTCTGAGGCCAAGGTGTCCGCAGGGCTGCGCTGCCCCTGAAGGCACCTGGGGAGGGATGTCCCTGCCTCTCTGCTGATGTCCAGTGTCCCCTTGGCTATGGCCACATCACTCCAATCTTCATCAGTGTCCTCCCTGTGTCCAAATTTCCCGTTTCTAAGGTCACCAAGTCACATTGGATCAGAGGCCACCTTCCTCTGCTGTGACCTCACCTTAACAAAAAACACCTGCAACAACCCTCTCTCCAAATATGGCCACGTTCTCAGGTGCTGGGGGTTGGATTTAACCTAGGAATTCCAGGGGGCACAGTTCAACCCATAACAACCAGAAGTTGTTCTTTCAGACTCAGAGGAGAGGCCGACACACCTGCCCACAGATGCTCTGCAGTCCCTGCCTATGTCCACCTGGGACGTGGATTGTCCGGCAGGTGTCCACGGGGGGATCGTGGTGCACCAGGGCTGAGCTCTGCGGGAGCTGGAAGCCTCTGCCCGCCTGGACCCCCTTGCTGGGCTCCGCTGCCAGCAGCTGACGCTTCCCTGAACAGAGGGATCCTGTTGAAGTACCTTGCATCGAAGCCTGTATTTACTCTCCTGTCAGGGAGAGATTTGTTCCCTGACGTCCATCTTGTTGGCCATCTCCTCTGCAGTGACCACTGGACAAACAGTCCTAGAACACTGAGTTCTTTCCTGCCTCTGGGGCTTTGGGACCTCTGGAACTTTTATATCCTGAGTGGCTTCACTGTCACCTGGCCTTCCCTTGGGGCATCCACTCCTGGTCATTCTCTGCTGCTCACCACACTCTCCGTAATTACCTTCTCTCGAATGTGCTGGCTGGTGGCCCAGCTTATTGTGGCGTCCCCAGCACTGAGCCGGGGCCCTGTGAGACAGGTGAGCCTCACAGGGTGCTGCGGGTGTGTGGGGGGCAGGGGGCTGTCCTTGGGAGAAAGGCCAGGCCAGGGCACTGCCCCCCCAATGCTGGCACCTGTCTGCACATGATTGAGTCTGCCTGGGAGAAGTCTGCTCCGTTGGGTGCTGGGCGAAATGGAGGCGCCCGAAGGTCCTGCTGGGTTGCACAACCAGCACCCACGAGGCTGGGGCCAGAACCCGGGTTTGGAACACCAAATCCAATTTCTTCCCTTCACATCCAGCTGCCTGAGGGTGTCTGTCTTCCTTATTTTCTGTCTTCTGATGCTGTGGCAAGGGGGGCCCTGCCGACTCAGGGATGCCCCTGCCAGCGGTGGCTGGTTTGTAGGGATGGTGAACAGCTTGCCAAGACCGCACCTTTCCTAGACCAACCACCCGGAGTCCACTCGAGCCCCTCCCAGGTCACACATTCAGGACACTGTCCCTTGCGAGAAGCACCCTGACACCGAGGGACATCCCTTCTGCCCCAGGGTGCGCTGAAATGATCCAAACTGGCCCCACCTAGACCTGCTTGCCCTGCCTCACCGGTTCCCTCCCATGGAAATCGCAGCCCAGGCCCCTGCCTACTGCTCCTGGTCTCCCTCTGCCTCCTGATGGCCCGTGTCCTCATGTCCCGTGCCCCTGGTGTGCTGTGCCCCTAGTAGCAAACTGTGATGCCAAAGGTGGTTGTCTCCTGATCTGTTGGCCTCACGACACCTGAGTGGTAATAAAACCTACACTTTGGAGAAGTGGCGCCTGTGTGGAGGGGCCATCACGAGAGTCCAGGGGAGGCGTCACCACATCCTCCTGCTGGCCAACCTGAGCTTCCTGCAGCAAGCACTGCCCTGCCCCGTGCGGCTAGGGAGGGGGCCAGAGCTCGGAGGGGTGACGCTACCTGCTGCAGCTGGCACGGTGCACTCTCATTAACGATTGGTGTCTGTCATGGAGGAACGTTAGGGTGTGCTGACAGGGGAGGTGACAGCCCGTGTGGGGGTGCAGGAGCAGAGGGTGGGCAGTTTTCCCAGGTCAGGGGACTGTGAGCCCAGCCCTCGAGTCCTGTCTCCTGTAACAGCGCCCCCCCCCCCCCCCCCCCCCCCATCACACACAGGCAGAATGTTCTCTGAGTCCCTGGACACCTTTCAGTCTGACTGAAGTGCCCCCAGGGCGGGGGAACTCCTAGGCCTCGGTGATCCCTTCCCTACGGGGAGCTCAGCACACCCACAGCAGCCGGGGCAGGCCAGGTGTGTGCAGGGTGGCCCCTGAGACAGCTGGGCTTCCAGAGTCAGCCTCAGGCCGGCCCTTGAACAGAACATGCTCTTTTTGGAGATTTGGAAAGTTGTCTCAAGGAAAGCGCCCCTTATCCGATGAAACGCTGGTTTTAATTTCAAGGTGTGGGTTTGAAAGGAGTAAGTCATGAGTTTCAGCTTCTATGCCTCCCATCACCCTGGGAGAAGAGAATTTTCTGGAAGGCAGGAGATGTCCGTGTGCCACAGAGCTACGTGCCTTAACAGGTGGCTGCCCCTGCAACCGTGGCGAGGATGGCCCACCGCGACCTGCCCGGCCAGGTGGCCTGCCACAGAGCCCCTTTCCCTTGTCCATGTGGCCGTGTCACCAAGCAGGAGGAGGTCTGGATGCGTCAGCTCGTGTGACGGGCCTGGCCTAGCCCAGGGCTGCACTTGAGCCTTTCCAGGCCTGGGGTCCCCATCCCCTGGACCAGGAGTGTGGCGCCTGCAGCCCAGCGGGTCTCCCTCTCCCACTGTCTCCTCTCTTGAGTGCTCCAAGGCAGCCCCCACGTCACGTGAGTATGCTTTAGAGTACCCCCTCAAGAAAGTGACCTTTGTCCCTCAGAGGTCACTCCTGGAGATGCCTGATGGCCTCTGCTGGCCCTGGACTTTTCATTAGGAGCCCGGGTGTAGGGTAAGCACATCCAGGCCTGGAACGGTGGGCAGGGCTCCCCAGGGGGACGTCTGAGTGCCCTGGTGGCCATCTCAGGAGGGACAGGAGAGGAAGCCCAGAGGCACCTTCAGGTTGTCAGGCAGCCTTCTGCTGCAGCTCGCCCCCAACCCCCCCAAGTCATTTGCACAGAAAGTGGGTCAAAGGGCACCCAAGCTCTAGGTGTGCTGCTCCCCTCCCGCCCGGCCCCCGGAAGTGGTGGAGGCCCAGGAGCCTTTGGGGTGTGGAGATGCTGGCAGGGAAGCCACAAGCAGCTGCTCCCGCCATCAGCTCCGCCTGCTGGAGCCAGGGCAGCCCCCGGGGTGGGCTCTGTAGACAGCGCCGGCCCCTGGCACATGAACACAGCACTTTACCTGTTCGTTTTCCTGTGGTCTGGGCAGACACCCTCCTCGCCGGGCCCTGCGGAGGTCTGCTCTGCACGGAGCCGGCTGAGCCAGGCGGGGTGAGGGTGGCTGTGGGTGTGTTAGTGAGTAAAACAGGTACACGCACACCCAGCTGGGGCTGGTGGTGCAGGCGCAAGGCAGGCGAGAAGCCCAGGCCAAATACACACACACCCTGACACCAGGAACAAGACCGGGAGTGGACACAGTGATGGGGAGGGGCCTCCTGAGATGGGGTGGCCAGGGCTGCCCCAACAGAGCTGGTGACACGTGCTTGCGGCAGCCAGGCATGCTGGGCAGTGACTCAAAACCCTAGTGCCTAATCCCTGGGCTGTCCACGGTCCCAGTGTCCCCCCTTCTCCCCAGTCCTTCTATGCCCAGCACATGCTGGGCTTGCCTGGGAGGCCTTGAGTGGCACAGCCTCAGCCTGGGGCCACTCAAGGCCTGGTGAGGGTGGGCTGAGCTCTGCAGTCCAGGGCAGAAACTGGAGTGAAGACTGAGGGCAGGCACGTGGCCTCAGGGGCTGCGTTAATGGGTGGGCAGGCAAGCAGGTGCCTGGGGACCCAGGGGGAAGCCCACACTGCTCCCTGAGCGGCGAAGCGTCCCCATGAAAATGGGAAGGAGGAACCTGCCTGCGGGGACCCAGCAGGCAGCTGGGACAGGACAGTCAGTGCTGGTGTGGTCAGAGCGTCCAGCCAAGCCCGAGGTGACCCGCAGTGTGGTGGGGACACCTGCCCAGAACAGCCATGTCAAAACTGCGAGAGACCATCTGTCCTCTGCTAACAAACTGATCTGCTTTCTCTTTCCCCCCAGTTAAGTGATGCAATTAACCTAGTTTTTTTTTTTAAAGACTTTTTTCTTAGAGAGAGGGGAGGGAGAAACGTCGATGAGGGACAGACTGTGATCGGTTGCAATCCAGGCACATGCCCTGACTGGGCATCAAACTGGTGACCTTTACTTTGCGGGACGACGCTCACCTGATGGAGCCACACCTGTCAGGGCCATTTTTCCTATTTTTAAAAACTGTGGCATAATATCCATGCCATAGAACTCATCACGTGTGACAATTCCGTGACACTCACGGTGCACTGCCCTATTCCTGGCTTTCCCAGGCCCTCACACAGAAACCCTGCACCTGTGAGGCTGGCCCCACCTGCCCCGCCCCCGCCTCGGGAACCTGTGTCTGTGCATCTGTCTACCTGGGTGATTCCCCGTATGGAGAACCACACAGCACTTGGCTTGTTTCCAATGCCCGTCAGCACTGCGCTTCGCTCTTTTCCACCTGGGCACGAGGTACGTCTGCCTTTTTGTGAATGACGCCAGGAGCAGGTTCAGAAGGAAGGTTCACCAGCTCAGCTCCGACATCAGGGCGGGCACCTTGCTGGGCTGCGCCCTTCCGGGGAACACAGGTGGGTCTGATCAAGGTGCTTTGTCCCCACCTCACGGGTGGGGAAGTTGGGGCCTTGTGCTTGGGAACTTGGCCTAGACCATGCACCGCTTGCTGGTCCGCAGCTCCCAAACCCACGAAGCTGCGCTGCTGACCTGGCACTTTTCCGAATCTGTTTTGTATTTCAAGCACATGAATATGCATTTCGAAGAATGTGGGAGGGGGGTCCAGACTCAAACATTACAACCTGCCCAGGACATGGTGCCAGGCTGGCAGACAGCGAGCCAGATAGGCCTGTCCGGGACCGCAGACACGTTGTTCTCAGACGTGGACAGAGCCAGGGCACATGGGAAATCATTACAAACACCCTAGGGCAGCCTCAGAGGGCACCCCAACTTCTGAGGTTGTCCTTGTCCCCAGCCAAGGAGCTGGGGGAAACAGTGGGGCTCTGGGGCTCTTCCTGCAGGACCATCGCCCCCTGCTGTCCACGGAGGGCACTGCCTGTGGGGGAGGCAGAGTCCCCAGGGCTGGGCCAGTGTCCAGCCAGACTGACCGGGGGCCTCCAGGGGTGGTGGGGGAGAGGCTGCTGGGTCAGTGCTGTCTGTGTTTGTTTTCTGGTTCCCACACAACAGTGAGGGTCCCCCAAGGGCCCCTGAAGGAGTGTTGCCAAGGAAGTGTCTGCCTGTGTCACTCGAACGAAAGGAGGCCATGCCTGGATGGCCCAGAGTCCCTTCCTCCCCCCCACTCGCTCCCCAAAGCCCCCCTCCATTCCCTTGACTGCTATGGGTTCAGGACATGCCCCTTCTTTCCTGGGTCAGCTGCCTGCCCAATCCCTCAAATCCAGGGACAGGCGGTCAGAGAGCCACCCCCGCATTTTCCCTTCTTGCTGCACCAGGCTGCCTGGCTTCAATGCCAGCTTTTAAGGGCGAACCACAACGAACTAGGGACGTTGGATTACCGAGACGTGGCATCTGCTCAAGGTTGTGTTGGTTTGGCTCAGAAGCGGAACCCAGGCTGTGTCTCTCGGCATCAGCCCCTGGGTCCCAGCAGCGTCTCCCAAAAGCTCCTCCAGCCCCCCGCCTGTGGGGGGTGGTGCAGGGCGGCCATTCGGAAAGCCAGTGTCTCTCTCACAGGAGCCCCAGGCTCTGCCCTGGGCAGGCCGTGCTCACCAACAGGCACCTGACCAGGGCTCAGGCCAGGACCCTGACCTGCATGGACTTTGGCAACATGACGCAGAAACGCAGTCTCCTGGAAAATGGTTTATTTTTATGTTTCTGTGACAGTCAGTGCAAACATGGGGCGATCTCGATGGTGTTTATCCGGAGGACAGTCTGTGAGTTCACAATGACTGGAAGAGAGAGGGGACTTGGTTACAGCCTGACCACAAACTGACCTGTTCATCAGCCACTGGGAGACCCTGCCCCCCAACGCCCATTCTTCCCACCAGGGGCTCTGGCTTGGACCAGGCCTCCCTGGGCGGCACCAGCCATGCGGCAACGCCCCTTGCCTACCATGGCCCCATCTGGCTACCGGTGAGGCTTCTGGACCTGCGTCTAGGCACAGCCCCTGTCTCAGGTGTACGGGGAGCACTCCCCACTATGGGCAGCTCAGGCCAGCAGTTTCCACTGTGACCAAGGACTGTGAGTGACAGACGCCTACCAAGTCAGGCTTCTGTGGCCTGCGGGGTCCCTGCTGCAGGGGACTGTGATGTCCAGAGGTGCCCCTAGGAGGACAGTGCCCCTCCTGCCTGTGGATTAACAGGGCAGTGCTGGTGGATGCAGGTTGGAGAAGGGAAGGTAACATGGGGTCAAGGAGACTGTGGACAGTGCAGGCTGGGCCCCACTCCGGTGCCCTCCAGGACGGGGGATGGAAGGTGGGTGGTGGCAGTGGGGACTGAGACCTGCCTGGGCTTCCTCCCCTAGCCCCACGGCCCCCATGCGCACAGCCCAGTACCCACACCTGGAGCTGGGAGGGGAAATTCAGACGTCCTGACCCCACTCACCAGGGGTGGGGCCTGCCCGGACAACACACTTCCACCACACTCCTGTGGCCTGTCCCCAAATGCCACCACATGAAGCCTGCTGGCGACTGGCCATACCCGGCCCTCTGCTCCCACAGCACCCAGCTGCCTCTGGCCTCTCCCTCTCTGACAACCGACAGGGCCCTGGCCACCTCGGGCCTGCCTCTCCCCGCCCCTCCCCAGGCTCCCATCCTCCGGGCCTCCAAGTGGGTCCCTCCTCCCCGTGGAAGCCCCCACTGTTGGGCAGGAACCAGCCGCCACCTGGCCTGTCCTGGACCTCACTCCCTTCCCGCCTCCACAAAAGTGTGCTGACCGCACGACCTCTGTGCACGGCTGGTGCACTCGGTTCTAACAAGGGGTTCAAGTGACGCCGGTGGCATGAGAACACACGGCACAAACACGGAGCTCCCCTGCTCCGGGACGAGAGCTCCGAGGAGCCTGCCACGCACGCACTTGACCGCAAGCACACGGCCGACCCCTCCTCCTCCTGGTCAGCCCCGCCCCGTCCAGAGGCAACCACGACCACGGTCCCGCTTGGCCTCCTTCCCTTCAGGCAGGTCCCAGCACGCATGTGCGCAGACCTACACACCCCGCAGCACAGGGTGGCGAGGCCTGATGCGCGTCGCACCCACCCCTGCCGCGGGTTGCGGGGAGGGCGGCCACTGCAAGAGAGGCCGCGAGACAGAACCCCCGCTGGTGGGGTTGGGAGTGCCCCCCCCACCCGGTCAGGCCCAGCAGGGGCGACTCACTCTTCTTTTTCCTGTAGTTCTTCCTTTTCTTAAACTTCATGTTGACTTTCGGCCACGATTCTGTCTTTTCAATGACTGTGGCTTCTACGCGAACGAGGTCCTTTCTAGAAGGGAGGAGAACAAACAATGACCGACCTTCCCGACTAGATTTTGGCTTTGCTGACGCTGTCTGCAAGACTTTCTGAAGTTAGTTTTACTCTCTTTTCTGCTGCGATGCCCCCGCCCGGCCCCCTGCAACCCCCGCCCGGCCCAGACAGGACCCCCGTCTGCGAATGCCTCACCCCAGCAGAGGCTTCCCCAGCAGCGTGAAGGTGTCAGCGCCCACCAGCAGCACCTGGGAAGTGACATAGGGCAGAGTCTGTAAGCACAGGGAGTGGCTCAAACGCTCTGGAAGTGAGAAGGGTGTCGGTCAGACCCTGGGCCCGCCTTCCCTTTAAAAGGACTGCCAACAGCACTGGCCAAAAGCGGTGCCTGGCAGACAGGCCCGGGCTGCCAGACACGGGAGGGGAAACGCTAATGATCTGACGTGGTCACCCGGCAAGCCACGTGTCACCTCTTATGAAGATGGTGGCTTTTCCATGAAAAACAAAACCACAACAAATAAAGACTTCGCGGGAAAGTCTAACACACAGGGAGAGGCGCAGCCGGACGGCAGTGTCACTGGAAGCTGGCCACAGGCCCACGGACACCAGGCTCTGGGCACCTGGTGACAGCAGAACCCCTTGCCGCCCCCACCGCCTTCTCGGACCAGGGAAACCATGGCGCCGAGTGTGGCCGCAGGTGGAGACACCGCTGCACGCCAAGTGTAGCGCGTGTTCCTCAGATGCTGGAAGACGCCCTACGTCTTACTGGTAAGAAAGAGATCCAACCGTGCTAAACGTAAATATCTAAAGACCTGTACGGTATCAGAAACGTTTCAGAGACCCTACATCACAAAAACCGGTCTGCGTTAGGTGGGGTTTTCTGCCATGTCTGTCAGCGTGAAATACTGACAAGTGACCCCTTCTCAGAGACCCTCACAACCACAGTCCTGAAGCGTTGCTGATTCTACAGCAAGTTTAGAAGTCAGCCTGCTCTGGGTCGTGCGCCAGGACGGAGTCACCAGCGTCACTCTGGAGGGGCGAGCTCACCGGCTCTGGCCCCAAAGGGGGCTGGTGGGGTCTGGCTCCGAGCTGAGGAGTGGTGCTCAGATCGCAGGCTGCGAGAGGACCACAGAGCTACCGAGAGGACCACAGAGCTACCGCGAAGAAACTGCAGGAAGGAGGGGTTCTCATTCATAAAGAAAATCCCGCCATGGCTGGTGTGGCTCAGTGGATGGAGCGCTGGCCTGCGAACCAAAGAGTCGCTGGTTTGATTCCCAGTCAGGGCACATGCCTGGGTTGTGGGCCTGGTGTCCAGTAGGGGGCGAGCAAGAGGCAACCACACATTGATGTTTTTCTCTCTTTCTCCCTCCCTTCCCCTCTGCCTAAAAATAAATAAAATCTTAAAAAAAAAAAAATAAAAGAAAATCCTGCGTGTCTCAGTACATTATATTAACAGTAATACACATTCTAGAAAAATGGTGTCGTACAAAGAGCTTGTGCATATACATAATTTTAACCCTCACCCGTGGCGTGCTTACTGATTTTAGAGGGGGGTGGGAAGGAGCAGAGAGAGGAACACCGACCAGTCGCCCGTGTGCACCCTGACGGAGGATCAAGCCTGCAAACTGCTGGTGCGCAGGTGGCGCTCCGACCCAGCCAGGAGGGGCTTGTGCTTTGCGTGTGTTTCCTACGTGGAAGCAGCAGACAAAACCCAAAGAGACTCGGCCACAGAGTCGTTACGGGAGGGAGGAGTGCTCAGCTGGAGGCACAGACAGAGTGTCCTTCCCACCGCTCAGGGCCTCATAGCCGGACCGCCCTGCCTTGAACCCACGGCAGTTGGCGGCCAGAGACGTGCTCCAGCCGGAGCCCCACATTTCCCCACAAGCACGGGCCTGAAAGCCCCACAGCCTCACCTGGGACCCTGCCACACCTGCGGTGGGAGCACGTGTGTGGGACCACGCCAACACGATGTGAGACCGTCAGGCGTCCTCGAGGGCCAGCCCCCTTTGTCACCACCCATTCTCCCGTCCCCTGGTTTTGCTCTCCCCCCAACTTGAGGACACCTCCGCAGGGGTGACCCAGGGATCGCACATTTGGCGACTGAGTCCCCAAATACACAATGAAGCCGACAGTCTCACCTTCTCCAACCGGATCCTCTCCCCACACGCAACGTCTAATTCGTTGTCAATTAAAATCAGGTCCTCAGGGGTCACCTTCCACTGGTGGCTGGCGAAGTGCACCACGGCAAAAAGCCGGCCGTACTGGCCTGTGGCGATCAGCTCATTCACCTTCCTCACAACATCTGTGGGAGAAGGGCCAGATGGCACGCGGGGCTGGCCATGACCCACTGTGGGAGGGCAGCGGCCACCCGCCACGCTGGCTGTGGGGGCTTTATCACACAAACCCGTGCCCTCCTGCTCGCCCATAGCAGTGTGACATGGGGCTCCCGGTGGAGCGGCCACAGGGCAGGGTGATGGCTGGTGGCTGAGCCCTCACTCTCCCCACTGCAGGTGCAGGCACCCAGGTCAGGGCCCGCCTGCCATTCCCAGAAGCAGCAGCACATTGGCATATGGGGCATGTGGGCTTTCCCAGGTGAGGTGTCCCCAACTTCACAGGACGCGCCCACCCCCAACCATCCCTGGCAGAGCACAGGGCGTGCCCGGCTCGGTTCTCCGACTCGGGGTGGAAACCCCACCCTGTCTGGCTCCTGGTCATTATTAATACAGTCAGGGGACTGGGAAGTGTACAAACCCCGAGAGGGAGAGGAGGGGCCTTTGTGTGAACAGGGGAAACCTGAAGTGACACCCTGTGGGGCTGGGCTCCCGTTTCCGTGATTCTCGCCTCTGCTCAGGCTGCGGTGCTCTATCCCGCACCGTTCACTGTCTGCACAACTCCTACTGGCCCGGCCCAATAGCCTCGCCCAGGGCTGGGCACCCCAGGAGAACCCGCCCGGCTCCGGCCCAGAGGACAGTCCAGACCAGGGGACGCATGAGGCCAAGGAGTCGGGACCCTGACGGCACCTCGTCTTTCTCGCACAGCTTCCAAAACAGCTTTTACAACTAAATCTCCAGCTTCTCTGAAAACAGAGGACCCCCGACCCCTCGCAGCCATGGTAGCCCAGCCACATGGCCACCCTCGCACAGGTGCTCCAGGTTGGCGGTACCCAGGCCCGACAATTTCTCTAGCACAGCCAGGACTGGGGCTGGCGCCCATGGGCTGGCACGCATCTCGTCCTTCTGCTTGGGGACAAGCCTTTCCCTGAACCCACGTTCCCACCAACAGCGGGCAGATGGATGGGCCAGGCACCTTCCCTCACACTCATCACTGCTCTGCACATGGTAGGTGCTCAGGGGTCTCTCTAAGGGAAAAGGGCTCTCACAGTTGCTGCTAAGGGGCAAAAATGGCCCAGAGTGTTCACACTGTGCCGGGTCTCAGAGTGCAGAGGGACGCAGAGCCCTGTCGCGCGGCCAAGTGGCCATGTGTTAGGGGGTGGGTGCTGTGCTGTGTCTCTGCCGCTCACCTGCATGGTGTCTGGTCTCCTCAGCTGGGTCTGGCAGGACGACTTCTGGCCAAGGTGGTGAACTCAGGGATGTTTTAGGAACATAGCTGCAAAAAACATGTCACACACGCACGTCACACATGTGTGCAAAGGCAGTTCAACATCTTAAGAGAAGGCCGTGTGCAAACGCCGGGAAGGACAAGGGTTTGCCCCGTGACCCAGCCAGGTCTCCGTGCCCGCTGGCTAGGGCAGCTGTCCTCATGGTCAGCATGAGCTGTGTGCACACATCCCTGGGGGCCGGGTGCTGGGAGGGGACCCCTTTGGTGTAAATCCGAGGACAGGCCCCAACACACCCTCGCAGCACGGCCCTGAGCGCCCAGGGACGCAGGCTGAACATTCACAGCCCATAGAGGAGCTGTGAGTGCTCTGCTCTGGAGGGGCCCGCCCCGGAAGACTCCCTGGTCCTGGGTCTGAGCCTAGCTCCGTCCCTGACAAGGAAACGGCCTTGCAGGTCCCAGCTTCTTTAACCGAGAAAATGGGAACAAAAGCAGCGCCTTCAGGGGCCGTGGGGGTCAGAGGGTATCACGTACCCAGCAGCACCCAGCAGGGCAGGATGCGCTCAGTTTGGGCCCGGGAGCCATGGACTGCCACAGTCTGCCTCTCCCCGCCTCAGGGCACCAGGCTCCCCGTGGGCATCCTCTTCATTTTAGCAACCCCTCCCTCCCCCTTGCTCAGCTGGGTATAGAGGGGAGCAGGGTGGGCGTGGGCGGGTGGCAAGGAAGAAGGGGAGCCTGGCCTCAAAAGGAGCAGAGCGGTCTCCCTAAGTTCCTGGCCTGTTCTTCCCTCAAATTCCCCAAGTCCACAAGAAGGGAAGGTGTGTTCACCCACACTGCAGTGCTCAGGGCTGTTTCTATAAAGTTTTGTTGCCGTTTGCGGCCCGCAAGGGAAATCCTCTGCCCTGTTCGCAGGCCCTTGGCACGCGCTCATCACAAAGCAGCTGGGAAACGAGGGAGTGCTCCCCGGGTCGGGGTCACTGGCCAGAACATTAACTGGCCTTTCCCACCGCGCTGGCCTCAGAGCCCCAGAACTCGAGGTCTGGCAGGACCGGCTGCGCCCGGGGAAGGAGCCTGGTAGAGGCAGCCACTTTCCAGCGAGGAAACAGAAAAAGAAGCCACATGATGTCCTGACTCAGGTGTCAGCGTCCCCTTTTGAGAAACAGAGGACCCCTGGGAGCCCCCTGCTGAGACCCTGCTGCAGGCAATGGCGGTGGCGTAGGCCAGGCACTGTCCCCACTCATTAGGCATAGAATATTCCCGTGACTCCCATAGAACTCCATGGAACTCGGTGCGCCCACTCCACTTCGCAGAAGGAGGCAAAGCTCCGAGGGACGGCCTTCGGCCCGGCTGCAGGTCCCGGGCTTCCGCCTGGCCACCCTGCCCTGCCCTGCCCTGTCTGTGTGAGCTACCACGTGTGACTGCCAGTCACCTTCCGTGGTTTACAGGACAGTCTCTTTCCTAAGCAGGAGGTTTTAACACTGAAGATGCTCTTTCAGATTCCAGAGATTCCTGCCAGAGATTGTGAGCCAACCTTCCCGGCGGGAAATCTCCGGGTGGGAGCTGAAACCCCTCCTCAATGACACAGAGCCACGTGAGGCCTGGAACATCTCGCTCTTGGCACTCTCCAAGGTCAGTCTACATCTACCTATGTCAAGAACCTACAAAGATACTGTTAAAAAAATTGACAGAAAATATAAATATTCTTGAAGACCCAAACGCACGCCTGAAGTTTTGACTTGAGAAAGACAACCTTACAAATGAAAGGAAAAGAGTCACCAAGACCCACGTTTTGAACTTACCCCTGGGGAAGCGACGTGCTCTGTGAACGGAACCTGCGAGAAGCCGACCATAGGGAGGCTGTGGGGGTGAGAGAAGCGGGGAGGTCACTGCCGTGAAGTGCGAACTGCCCTCGCCAACGCTCCCCGCACAGCGGCTCCTGCTGGCAGTTTGGACCGAGCCACAGCCTGTCTGCAGAAATCGGGCCCACAAAGCTCAGAGTGCCACTCACGGTCATCGGTCACTACCGTGAGCATCGAGGTTCCTCATCGCACCACCCGAAGGGCCCAAAACCGCCTCACCCACCCACCAACCCAACCCTCGACCATCCAGTGCCCCGCAGGCTCCGGCCCTGTTCTGTGCCGAGTGCGGGAGCCTCCCGGGTGGCCCTGTGGAGCCTGCCTCCTCGTATTCTGTCCCCGTGTTGCTCCCCCTCTACCCACCCCTACCCCCGCCAACAAAGAGTTGGTTTCTGCAGCCAAAGGCGTGTGCCTGAAGTGAGGGGGCAGCACTCTGAGATGAAGTGATAATGGACCACTGCTTCCGTCTTGGAGGCTCTGTTATCTTGGGCTGCAGGGGCTGCCGCGCTGAGAGCACCTGCCAGAGGCCTGCGTGGTGAGGAACTGTGGCCTCCTGCCCACAGCCACGGGGGGAGCTTGGAAGCAGGCCCCCGGCCTGGATGGAGGCCTGAGGGGACAGCTGCCGCCGCGGAGGGTTTGGCTGGGATCTAACAGCACCCAGAGCCAGAGGCACCCAGCTAGGAGCTGCCGTGCTGCTGACCATCAGAAATGGTGGGCGACGGCACGCGTTAGCTATCTTAAGCTGTGACTTCTGGGGGTGACTGGGTGCGAAGCAGGAGACTAATACACCAGGGACGAGGCACTCGTAGTCCGCTGAGAAGGGCTTGGGAACAAAAGGCACAGAGCTTGGGAGTGAAAAGCAGAGGGCAGATTTCTCAGGAACTATTGTCTCTAAAAAATGGGCTCTAATTTGTGTGCCATGATACTCGTCCTTTTCAAGCTCACCCAGCAGCAGCTGCTCCGCAGTCTCGGTCTCCTTGGGGGCTTTTCCTCTCCTCTCCCACCTTGGTGTGCCTGGGCTCAGACCTCAGCCCTCCTTTACCTACGGCCATTCCACTGGGGACTGAGTCGAGTCAAATGGACTTAAACGTCACCTGCACGCCAGTGACTCCGAGTCTGCACCTGCAGCCTGTCTCTGTGCCATGCCACCTGCACGTCAGGGAAGCATCGCAAAACCTGCCAGAGGCTCCTGATCCTCCCTCAGGCCTGCTCCTCCCCGTCTTGAGTGATGGCGACTTCGCCTGACCACTTGCTCAGCCCCAAAGTCTCTGACCCTCCTCTCTCACACCCCTCAGCCCACCCACGAGCGAGCCCTGTTGGCTCTCCAGTCAGCGATCCAGGCTCTGACAGCCCAAGTCATCCACACCACCGCCACCTCCTGCCTGGTGATCACTGACACCTGCTCTCCTCTGGTCCTCTCCCTGCACAGCAGTAGAGGGATCCTGTTAAAACTCAGGTCACATCACACCCCTTTCCTGCTGAAACCCTCCAAGAGCTTTCCATTGCACTCAGAGACAAAGCAGAAGCCCTCCTGCCTCCCGCAGGGTGATGGCAGAGTGACCCACCTCCCTGACACGCTTCCCCTGGTCCCCGCCTCAGTGCCTGCCCTCTCTGTCTTCCTTGCCTTTCCTGGATGCGCCTGGCACACACCCACCTAGGGGCCTGTGCCCTGAGCGCTCTTTCCCTGAAAGGCCCCCACCTCAGGTATCTACGAGGCTCACCCCCTCATTTCTCTGGGTCTCCACTCAAACACCATCTCAGTGGGGGGGGACCTTTCCCGACCATCCTATTTAAAATCAAATCCCCTCCCAACTCATCCTTTATTTTTTCCCACAAGACTTATTGGCTGACTCATTACGTCATTTGCTTCCCTAAGAAACCTTCCTGTGTCTCTGCACTCCCTCTCTCCACCAGAATGCTAGCTCTGTTACGAGCAGGAGTTATTGTTATAATGTTTGTGATTGATGTATCCCCACCTGGGACCAGTGTTTGACAGGTAACAGGTACTCAGTGAATGATGAATGAATGAATGAATGAATGAATGAATGAATGAAATCTCCTCTGCTCAGTCATCAAGTGAAGCCCCTGTTGGAATTCTTGGTGACTGAAAACTCAGTACCTCCCTTGGGAGCCATCCCACTCTTAGAAGCTCAGTGAGAAAGTTTCTGGACCCCTCTGCTTTCCTGCACTTCTCACCTACGGTCTTAGCTTAGCCTTGGGCCCCACAGAATTCCCGTGGGACCACTGTTGGCATCTGAGGGTGGAGGCTGTGTCCTTCCATCCTCTCTCCCTCACATATCTTATCTTCAAGGCCCTGTCTCCTCACCATTTTGGTCACGTTCTCTGTATTCGCTACACGTTTGTGTTTCTCTCCTAAAAGCTTTGAGTCTGGAATTGAACACAGCATTCTGGAGGAAGTCCCACTGCTTTGGTAAAAATGTTCCGGCTGAAAACGCCCAGTGCACAACAGTGAAGAGAACGGCACACGGGCCCCAAGGCCTCCAGTGTCCCCCAGATTCAATGGTTGTGGACTCAGGACCCTCCTTGTTTGATTGACACCGCCTCTGTCCCAGCTCGGCAATTTCGTTAAAGCCAATCCGACACTTTTATCAGAAAAGACATCAGTCTATTTCTGTGTGTGGATGAAAAAGGGATGCTAATAAATCGTAAAGTCCTAACTGGGCAGGTCATGGTGGGTGGTCACAGCCCAGGCCTATTGCTTCTTTAGTGAAAGGTTTTAAGCCAGCCCTGCCTGCTGCTCCTGTGCATCTAGGTCAACCCACCTTTGCAAGCCAGCCACCCTCGAGAGCCCACATGATCTCGTGACCCAGTCCCGGCCCTGCCTTCTCCCACCTTTATGCAGCCTCGGAAGCATTTCAGATCTCGCTCTTGGCACTTGCTTTGTCCTTGTGGTTCAAATAAATTCTTATAAAAATTCTCTACGGATTTGGACGTCTCTTATGTCGACATATGAAAGATAACTTATTTAAAAACAAAACAATGTGGATTGGGGGGAATGGAAGAATCAAGCAAAAAAAAGAAAAGGAAAACTCATGGCCATGGACGACAGTGTAGTGATTGTGGGGGCAGGGTGGGGGTGGCAGAGGGTATGGGGGATAAACGGTCATGGGAAGTACAATAAAGTAAAAGTGAAAAAACAAAACAACATAGGTAACTAAGGACACTATTACGGCACCTAAAAAAGAAAAATTCTTTACTGTCGTTAAATACGTGTTTTAGCCCAATTTAAAACCACACATACATACTTGTGTACCCACACACACCCCCCAACCATTTTCAGGCAGAAATTTACAGTGTTTTTGATGGACAGACATATCCTTTTTTTCAAGCCTCATAATCCAGTGACTAGAACACAGGCGCTGTTTTCCCTGAATGGGTTAAGATTAGGTGCGGGCACCCATCACCATTCTTCCAAACGAGGACGTCAAGGCTCAGAGAGTGGCTGAAAGCCTGGGCGCAATGGTAAAACGCAGGTTGTGGAGCGGGACGGGGCTGCCTGACTCGCACCTCGTCCGCTTCCCTGCTGGGTGACCCTGGGCAAGTTACCTAACCTCTCTGAACCTCAGTTTGCTCCCCCAGTAACATAGGGCCTATTCAGAAGTTGAAGAGCTGCGGTTAACGATTAAGCTACTACTAACTAAAGGAATCAGGATCTGAATGTAGGTTTCCCCGACTCCAAAGCCGGGTACTGTGTTCACTGCAGCAAAAAAAAAAAAAAAAAAAAGGCGATCAGCACCGAAGGCATCAAGTCGGAACACACATACACGTGGCGGGACGGCGGGAAGTATCGCTTGCCCCGCTTCCGCCCTTCACCCCGCGGCCCGGGTCTCACCTGCTCCGGGCCCGGACGGTCTGAGAATGCTGCGGCTGCATGCGGACACCAGTCGCCCAAAGGTGACTGGCAGGGCCGAAGCTGCCATGGCCGCCGCCATCTTCCCTCAGCCCTGGCCGGAGGCGGAAGCGCCGCGAGCCGGTGCGTCAACGCACCGGTTCCGTCGGGGAACCCCTCCCTATGCGGCGCCCGGACCGCCGCGGCTCCGGGCACGGACCGGGCGGCGGCGATGGCCTCGGCGACTGTGGAGAGCTTCGTGACAAAGCAGTTGGACCTGTTGGAGCTCGAGAGAGAAGCGGAGGTCGAGGAGCGCAGGTGCGGCCGCTGTCCCATCCTCTCGGGGTGGTCCAGCAGTTCTCCCAGCCCTTATCTGCTCAGACCGGGGCGGACACTCCGGGAGCTCGGCCACCTCCAGAGGTGGAAACCTCGTCACCTATCGGGGCAGCCCGTTCTGGTTCGGGACCCTCAAGAAACCTTTTCATTTCTCGATCTGAAGCCCCCCTCCCTGGACTTTCACTCCGAGGTCCTGCCTCTGCCCCCAGTTGACCGCCAGCGCGTGCCCAGCCCTCTTCCTCCAGCGTCTGCACCTGTTGTGTGCCAGGCCCTGGTGAGAGAGTGATTGACACTGCGAGCCTGGGAATGAGCAGAGGGGTAGACAGAAGCCTGAGCCTTCCCTTCCAGCGTGACAAGTGGCAAATATTAACACCTGGGTGCGCGAAAGTGCTGTGGGAGCGTCGTGGTGGGCAAGAGTACCTCACGGGGGAGGGTGGTGCACAAATGAAAGGTGGCTTCAGGGAGCACGTGGTGCCTGAGTACCACTTCAGGAAAATAGGAGCGAAGGCGGACCTGCAGGAGGAGCGGAGAGACGGGCTTGCGTCTGAACAGTAGCAGTAATTTCCGTGCTGAAACGCTAAGAGTGAGCGCACGTGTGGAGGGCTGCAGAAGGCCTCCACCCGCATCAGTGCCTTTCGGCCTCCTGCCAGTTCTGCAAAGCATGATACTGTTCCTCTCCTTTTATGTCTAAGGAGGCTGAGACGGAGAGGTTGAGGGGCTTGCCCAAGCTAACACCGGCCGAGTCAGCACCTGATTCCAGAGTTGGCAGTCAGCCATTGTGTTGTATACTTTGATGGGATTTGTTTCAGGGACTTCGATCCTGATGTTCAGAGCTTTTGGAGAATCACAGCACCTTTATTTATAGCTGTGGCACTTTGCAGATTACGGCTCTGAGCCTAAGTTAGTGTATCTGTACAATGGGGTCATTCCTACCTCAGAGGTTTTCCAGGAGAATGAAGTGATTCTACTGAGAGTCAAGGGCTCAGCGCAGTTCAGGGTGCTGAGTGCGGAGTGTGCGCCCACAAGAAGATGAACAGGCGTCGTTGGGAAGGACCTTGTGGAAGAGCTGTGTCACAGTCTGGTGCGGAGGAAGGCCCCACTGAAATTAAGCAGGGTGGGGCGGGGGTGAATAGATTTGCACTGTAGCAGGATCACTTGGGCACTGATGCCGGCAACAGGAGGGGGAGAGCCCAGATGTCACACAGTTAAGAGGCTCTGTTCGGTCCCGGCTGTCAGTGATGTGAGCTTGAATCCGAATCAGGGCTCCGGAGGGGAGAGTGAGAGACTGAGCTGGGCTCACGGCATACACAGGAGGGGCCCGTTGGGACTTAGTGACTCATGGGAACCAGGTTGGGGAGGGGGGGAGTAGAGGAGGTGAAGGTGGCCCAAGGTCCCCGTGATGAGAGCTTTGCTTGGGGAGGTGGGGGAGGCCGTCTGAGAGGGGTGGAACCAGCATGTCGCTGGCTCCTATTTGGTGCCTGTGCCCAGATCTTCACTTCCTCTCCCTTGGAGATTTCTCCTGCACGGGTGGAAATAAAAACGGGTGGAGCACGAATATCCACGCTGACTGTTGGGTGTCTTCCAGGGCCTGGCAGGAAAGCATCTCTCTGAAAGAGCTCCAGAGCCGAGGCATCTGTCTGCTGAAGCTGCAGCTGTCCAGTCAGCGGACCGGGCTGTACGGGCAGTTCCTGGTGACCTTGGAGCCCCGGAGGGGTGCGTCTGATGGCGTGCTTCCCAGCAGCAGCCTTTCTTCTGGTCGGTGCATTTCTGACGTGGGCATGTAACTGAATGTGACGGGCCTCAAACTATGGGTTTTGCTCTTGTGAAGACTGGGCTACACAGGACCCATTGACATGGGTGGCCACGACCCGGGCTGAGGGGATTGCAGTAGTGCCTTTCAGGGTTGGACGAGCAGGACTGGATGTTTCCGCAGGTGGCTTGGAAGCTCCAGGCATGCAGAGCTACAAAGGTGTGTTCAGTTGATGAGCACGTGGAGTGAATGACCTGAGAGCCTGATCAGCCATTGATAAGCAGGCAGTCAGAGAAAGCGGCACTTATGCTGAAAAACAGCCAGGCGGGAATTTGATGTGTCGCTACACTATTGATAAATCTAGGTGGGGTTGTCATTTTTCACCTGAGGAGTGGTGTTAAGACTCAGTGGCTTGGAGGTGTGCATTCGGGGACACGGAGTCCCACACAGGGTGCTCATGGGGCAGCCGTAGTAGGGAGGGGCTCCCTGTGGTGGCCCATGCACAGAACCTGACCTCTGCCCCAGGAGGACTGTTGCCACCTGATGTTTCTCTTTAAAAGTTAGGGAAGGCCCTGGCCAGGTGGCTCATTTGGTTGGAGCATCGTCCCGAACACCAAAAGGTCTCGGGTTCGATTCCCTGTCAGGGCACATGCCTAGTTTATAGGTTCAATCTGCAGTTGGGGCATGCACAGGAGGCAACCTATTGATGTTCCTCTCTCACATCGATATTTCTCTCTTTCTCTCTCTCCCACTCTTTATTTAAAACCAATAAAAACATATTCTTGGGTGAGATTTCAAAGTTGGGGAAGGAGGCAGAGAAAAGATCAAGGAGCAGATGAAACTCTTTGCCTGGAAGAGAATTCCTAGGGTTGAGACCGTGCCTCGTCAGTGCCTGGCACACTCCCGTAGACGCGGAGTCAGCAGGGGGTGAATCCGTGGTGGCCCTGCCTTTGTGGCAGAGTGGGTTCCGTTCAGTCAGAACTGTGTCCAAGGGGCAGAAAGCCGAAGCCAGGCTGGCTCGGGCAGGAAGTACTGCCTTGTTCTCAGGCACCACGAGGGAGCAGTTCTGGCCCGTGTCCTCTCAGGGCTACTCTGGTCCAGCTGGAGAGAATGAGGACCCCTTTGCTGGGTGCCCAAGCAAAAGACTCCCTGTGTCCCAGGGGCTCTGGTTTGGTCCCATCCCTGTCCCTGAATAGTCACTATGGCCAGGGGCAGGAGACGCACTGATTGGCTCAGGCACAGTCACATTCTTCGCGTCCCCGGCAGATGGTGACTCGATGAACAATTACCATGGGACGTGGGCAGCAGACACACACTGTCTCTCTTTCATTGGTGGTGTCCCCAGATGTGCTCGTGGTCCCCGCCTCACCCAGGGGCCACTGCTCACCTGTCTCCAGAGCCTTACTTCACACTCTCAGATGGTGCCCTCGCCTCCCTGTGTCCCCTCCCTGAGCCTCACCGTTCTGTAGAGCCGATGGCACTGACGTCCGACAGCTGCCGGGCTGACCTTTCTCTTTCCTGATGAGAGTGCAGGGCCTGGGCTTGACTCCCATCCAGACTGGGGCGCAGCATGGGGCTTGGGGAGCAGCACAGGGCTTGGCCGGGGTGTGCGCCTGACCTTTTATGATGTCATGTTTGTTTCAAACAGTTCATTGATCTCACGTCTATTTCCACATATGATTTAGATGTTAAACATTTGTTTTTTACCAATTTCATTTCTAAAGAAAGTACCATAGGCCCTGGCTGGTGTGGCTTAGTGGATTGAGCACCAGCCTGCAAACCAAAGGGTCACCGGTTTGATTCCCAGTCAGGGCACATGCCTGGGTTGCGGGTCAGGTCTCCAGTAGGGGGCACATGAGAGGCAACCACACATTGATGTTTCTCTCCCTCTCTTTCAACATAAAAAAATAAAAGTCTCTAAAAAAAAAAAGTAACATATAGGATGTTGGAACATGCTGGGGTTTATTGTAGAAAATAATTTGCAGTCAGCTTTGTTCAGTGTTGACGTAACTGAGTCTTTGTTTCCCAGGCGATATTGTGGGTCTGTACGGTGAAGGCGGTCAGCTGGCCACCGGGGTCCTGACCCGCATCACCCAGAAATCAGTCACGGTGGCCTTTGACCAGTCCGGTGACTTCCAGTTGAGCTTGGACCACGAGAATTCCTACCGACTGTTGAAACTTGCCAATGATGTCACTTATAAGCGGCTGAAAACGTAAGTATGTGACTGGACATCACATGTAACATTTTCCTTAAACATAGCTCTCAGCCTGAGCACGTTCCTGCCTGGCAGAGGGAGCAGGGCATTTGGTCGGCCTGGGCTTGTCCGTGGGCCCCTCAGGAGCTGGGGGCTGTGGGCGGAGCATGGGGGCTGAGGGCCGAGCCCGGTGCTGAGCTGCAGCCTTGAACATGCGGCTGGTTTTCACTAAGCTCCTCACTGGTCTTCTCTCCCCGGCAGAGCCCTGATTGCCTTAAAGAAGCACCGGGCCAGCCCTGCATCCTCGCTCATCGAGGTCCTCTTTGGTGATGCTGCCCCAAGTCCTGCCAGCGACATACGTAAGAATCTTCACCTTTCTCACCTGGTTGAAATCGCTGTGGAAAGGAGGGAGACTCCCGCGACCCTGGGTCACTTTGGCCAGAGTTTGAGAATGCATACACAGTAGAAGAAGTCACCTTTGCTTCTCACGAGTGCCTGTGCGTGGCTTGCCTGCGCTGGGCTCCCCCTCCGCTGCTGGAGCCAGAGGACAGGGTCTGTCTGAGTCCCCGACTGTGCCTCTTCCAGCCAGGGCCTGGGAGTAGATGGCAGCGATCACGCTTCCGGCTTAGCCCCCTCTGTGCGCTCGAGACCGCTATTTTTTGGCCTGAAAGGTCTCCTCGGGTTATTCTCTCAGCATCCTTAAAGTGAGGATAGCGAATTTCTGATTGTGCGTGTGTTTCTGAGGGACACGTGGTCATCGTGGAACATGTGGAAACACGGAAGCAGATGAACAGGGAAACAGTCACTCAGAAATCTGCCATTCGGTTCACCTCCCAGACATTTATGTCCGATTGTCCAATCTTTTTCCACGTCCGTGTACAACGTGTCTCACACACGTGCACACATGTAATTTGCTCACTCCCTCTGAAGGAACGTGGCCTGTCTTGACTGTGGCTGACACCTGGGGAGGAAGGGGCGCTTCGGCCGCGTGCCGCCGCCACTCCCCACGTGCGCCTGAGTGTGACTTGTTCCGAGCAGCCCCTGGGCCTGTGTAGTGAGTGTCTCCGTGTGGCGGGCACGGGGGCCGGCGCGGTGGGAGCAGAGCCAGACGCAGCGACGCCGGCTCCCGGGGCACAGGGTGCACGGAGCAAATAGTGAATGGTCGTGGAAGGTTCCGGGTGGAAACATGGTCCTGGGATTTGCTAGTGCCTTTCCTATCATTTGTTTTTGTCACTCCGTGGGCACGTACAAAGGGACAATGGTGGAAACGTGTCCCGAGAAACACTCACTGGAGAAGCCTGTTGCTCTGGAGCATGAGCTGGCAAACCTTTCCAGTGACGGGGCAGGAGGTCAGTGTTTCAGGCTTCACGGCCGGGGCAGGCGGGGCTGGGCCCAGTCGAGCCCCGCGCAGGGGAGCGGGCAGCAGGCTGGGGCTGGCCGGGTCCGCAGTCTGCCGCCTCCTGCTCCAGAGGAACCCCTCGAAGCAAAGGAGGTTGATGTTCTGTGGCTGGGTGACTCTCAGGCCCCGCTCCCTCCTCGTGCCGGGTCGTGCTCCCCACAAGGAGGGCGCACCCAGGGCCCAGAGCCGGGCCTGACCCTGTTGCCTCACCCGCAGAGGTGCCGGCCTTCTACAACGCCTCCCTGGACGCCTCCCAGCAGGAAGCAGTTTTGTTCGCGCTGTCCCAGAAGGAGCTGGCCATCATCCACGGGCCCCCTGGCACCGGGAAAACCACCACCGTGGTGGAGATCATTCTTCAGGCTGTGAAGCAGGGCCTCAAGGTGGGCCGGGGTCCCCTTCCCCTCAGCACTGAATGGCTGCAGCCCACCATGCTTGCCGGCCCCCAGCAGGCCCCAGGCAGCTGGGGCTGGACTGGTCAGGACACCCTGTTGTTTGGTGGGCACGGTGGGCCCTTTCTGACTCCTGATGGCCGCGTGGGACTCGGGAACATGCTCGGGAGCGTGGGGCTGGCTATGGAGACAGACTCCCGAGTTCTCTGAGCCCCGGAGCCTTGGTTGTGTACCTGGCCACCGGCTGGGATTCATCCGATCCGCACGCCTGCCGTGCGCATGCTCTGGGTCAGAGCTGAGCTGGGCGTGCTGGGGCGCAGGGGGGACCGGGGCCCATCTGTGCTTGTGGAGCCATAGGCTGGTGGGGGCTAGGGTGACAGGTGGCCGCAGGAATCGGATGGGCTGGGTAGCCGCCGTGGTGCACACCTGTAGTGCATTGGCTCCCGACTGCCGAGACTCGTGAGTCAGTTCCCATGTTTGTAGGCTGCAGGCACTGGGTGCTTTCGACAGACCAGGCGCCCCTCGGAGTGCTCCCAGGTGTTCCCTCATTTGGTCCTCACAGAGCCCTGGGTGTTGGGGCGCAGGTGGCCCCAGTTTGCAGAGGAAGCAGAGAAGCGAGGTCCTTGCCTCAGTCCCTCAGCAGTGAGGGGCAGTCGGGATTGGCACCTGGGCAGACGCTGCCCCGCCTGACTCTAAGCCTCCCACCTCTGGGCAGAGCCCTGGCTGCTTCGAGCTGCAGGGACCGCCGGCACGTGGTTACGGAACTGCGTCCCGAGGTTCCCTGCAGTCGAATGTCACGGCTCGGGCATTGGGCAACCTGGCAGGGATGGCCTCCTGGCAGAAGCAGATTTGGGGGTTGCCTGGCTGCCTTCTGTCTCAGTGTGCCCGAGAGAGAGGACGCCCCGCCTTCACGGTCGGGCACAGGGGTGGCTGTGGCCATCTGGACAGGAGGGCGATGCTGGACGTGAGGAGGTTGGTTTGTGGCCCCTGTTCTTGACATTGACCTGAAGGGGACCGTCCTCTCTGCCTCCTGTGCCAGCTGCTTCGAACGGTGGAGGTGCAGTTCCAGGAGCAAGACTCAGCCCGTTCAAGCTCTGCCTTGGGTGCCACGCTGTCGGGTGGCAAAGCCACGGGTTCCGTGACGAAATGATGTCCCAGCCGGTTATTTCCGGGCGCTGGGTCCTTCCCTCTGCAGTGACTAGACGCTCAGCATTTCCGGAGCTCTGGAGATTAGGAGGCTCGCGAGACCCGAGCTGTAGTTGTCCAGGTGTTGTGACAGTTTGCAGTGACGTGTGCGGCTGCGGGTGTGGACCTCACACCACCACTCTTCCACGCCGCGCCCTGCGCTGTACCCGTAGGGCTCCCTGCCTGCTTCCGTGTAAACCGAAGCGGCTTCATAAACACAGAGTCGCCAAACCCTCTTCCGCAGGTCCTATGCTGCGCGCCTTCCAACGTTGCCGTGGACAACCTGGTGGAGGCCCTGGCTCGGTGCGGGCGGCGGGTGCTGCGCCTTGGGCACCCGGCCCGGCTCCTGGAGTCCATCCAGCAGCACTGCCTGGACGCGGCGTTGGCCCGCGGTGACAGTGCCCACATCGTGGCAGACATCAGGCGGGACATCGACCAGGTTTCTGTATGTGTCTCTCAGCGCGCCCAGCGCCCCGGGGGTCCAACCCGCGGGCTTTTCCGGGCCGACTTGCTCCTGCCCGTGTCCCTCTCGCCCCTGGTGGCCTTCCCCGGCTCGGTTAACGGTGTCCGGGTGGGGGCTGCCCCTGCGCACAGTGTTTCACAGGACTCAGCTGTGTCCCAGGTGGTGTCACCAGCTGGTGAGGGCTTGTCTGGGAGAAAACATAGCTCTTAGTGTCCCTTGTGTCTGGTTGTGTTGCCTGGACACCACTGGTAAAGCCGAAAAGGAAAAGAAAAGCCTGCAGACAAAAATGCAGGGACTGCCCATCCTGCCCGGAGTGTCGGTCCCTTTGGTGGGCCCTTGTGAGGGGAACGAGGAAGGCGCAGGTCGGCGTGGGCAGTTTCCCCTTGTCATCCCGCAGTGCCGGCACTTTGGTCTCAGTTCAGGCTTTGCCATGACATCCTCAGTGCCCTGCCCTGCACACGTGCACCGTCCGCAGTCTCTGCTGACCAGCTCCTCGCTGTGCTGGCCCCCCAGGGCGGGTGCTGCGTGTCAGCCCTTCCTGCAGAGCGGCGGATGGTGCACGCGCTGCCGGCGTGGGGACAGCAGGGCTGGGGCCGGGTCTGCACGTGCCCCTCAGCATGGGAGCGGCCCAGGGCTGTGCGGTCACGTCAGCGCTCTGTCACAAATGCGGAGGAGCCCTGCTCCGGGGCTGTTCCAGCAGCGCTTTCCGGGCTGTGTGCCCCATGAGTGAGGCACAGCGACCCCGCCTGTCCCAGCTGTGGGAGCCCCAACCCCAGAGCAGGGCTCACGTGGGGGATGGGGCTCGTCTCTTTGCATTGGAGTGAGTCGGGCTTTAGGTCACCGTTTTAGGAGCTACACGGAGTCTTTTTAATCTCTTGACCAACGTGGAATGAAGAGTGAAGCTCAGCTTCTCTGTCTGCGAATGACCAAAGCCAGGTCCGAGGACCGACGGGCGCCTTCTGCTCCCGGAGCCTGGCCAGTGTGGCTTCGGTTGGGGGCCCCTTCCGAGCCGGCAGCTGTGGCACCGGCCGCCCATCCCTGTGTGGGCGGCAGGGGCTCTGAGGCCAGGTGGGGTGCCAGGTACTCAGTCGCCTGTGTGCATCTGCTGCCCCTTCAAGAAAGGGTTTGACTCTTAGTGCCTTGTAAGGGACTTGCTGAAGTGCACGGAGAGCCCGCACATAAAAGCACCTTGTGAACTACAAAGAGCCGGGTCTCCGGCCACACGACCCTGCGACGCTCGATCTCTGATCTCAGAAGCTAAGCAGGGTCCGGCCTGGTTAGTACTCGGATGGGAGAGCTAAATACGTGCTAAGTTGTGTCAAAGTAATTTTATTTTCTTTGCCTTTTTTATAGGTAAAAATAAAAAAGACCCAGGATAAGAGAGAGAAAAGTAATTTTCGAAACGAAGTCAAGCTGTTGAGGAAGGAACTGAAGGAGCGGGAAGAGGCCGCCATGCTGGAAAGCCTGCGGTCGGCGGACGTGATTCTGGCGACAAACACAGGTGAGCAGCCAGGTGTCGCCACACCACCCGCCTGGCCTCGCAGGTGTCCCCCTCCTGCAGTTTTCTGGAAGTGTTTGTGTAGCGTGGTCCCGCCTCTTGGGTAGAATTTGCCAACGAGGCCTCCTGGACTTGGAGTTTTCTCTGGGGGGGGGGGGGGTTTAACTACAAATCGATTTGTTTGATGGACACGGGTATCCGGGTTCTCTCCCTCTGAGTGAACTTGCGCGTTGGAAGCACTTTGTCCGTCGCAGTGGTCGAGTCTGTGGGCGTGGAGTTGTTCACGACCCCCTGGACGCACCCGGTGCTGCGGGAGAGAAGGCCTGAGCCCATTTTGGGGGGTCGCACCCGTAGAGGTTTTGTCTGCGGGTGCAGGCTCACCGGGTAACCGCTCTGAAAACACCGTAGAGGAGAGCTAGGGCCCGGCTGCGTTCACAAAATGAGATGGGAACGCTTAGAAATGGGACAACCTTCCGAGGACTCTGGGTCGTAGCCCCAGGGGCAGTGGGCATTGAAGCCCCGAAGCGGCCCGCACAAACACGGGTGGGCAGGGACTGTGACTTGTTAACGTCCTTGCCAAGGCCACACGGTTGTCACACGCCCAGTCTGAATGCAAGGCGGGGGGCGGGACAGGTGGCCCGCCATGACCTCAGCTGTCCCGGCCCGGCTGGCACCTCCCGTAAAGACTGTCGTCCTGACATCACCAGGCGCTTCTGCCGACGGCCCGCTGAAGCTGCTGCCCGAAGGCTACTTCGACATGGTGGTCATTGACGAGTGTGCCCAGGCCTTGGAGGCCAGCTGCTGGGTGCCCCTGTTGAAGGCCGGGAAGTGTGTCCTCGCTGGGGACCACAAGCAGCTGCCCCCCACCGTCGTCTCTCCCAAGTAAGGCCCTCTGCCAGTGCCTCTGCTCCTCAGGCCCCCGGCACCCCTTGGTTCTGCCCTGTGAGGGCCGGCTCCGGGCGTGCCTCCCCCGCACTTAGTCTGCGTCTCTCAGCCTGTGCTCCTGGAGGTCAGGGGTCGAGTCCGTTTGTCTTGGCCGTGCCCAGCCGCGCTTGCTGGATGGAGTACCCTCGATGGGTCTTGGGGCCCACGTGCACTTCTGAGGGCTGTGCTGGCTGCCCCTGGGGTTGGGTCCCAAAGCCTGGTCTGTAGGCCCGTCCTTCCATGGGGGACTCGGGAGTGACCTGTCACATGTAGTCCTGCTGCCCTGGGGACAGTGTTCCCAGCACTGTGACCAAGCACAGACTCCCTCCGGGTGGGGGGACTGCTGCTACCCTCCAGGGACAGGCCCCAGAGGGCCGTCCATCTCAGCCACGTTCCCTAACCTGTGGCCCTCCCCGTCTTCAGCACCAGTAGTGGGACACCCTCCACTCTCATCACACTGTCCTCTCTGACTCTGACCCTGTGCCCCCTCTGATAAGACCCCCGTGATGACGTGGGGCCAGGGCCAGCTCCCATCTGAGACCCTTAACTTCACCTCACCTGCAAAGTCCCCGTTGTCACATACCCGCAGTCCCAGGGGGAGGACGTGGGCATCTTTGGGGGCCGCTGTTCAGCCAACTGCCCCCTTAGTTTTAGGTCAGACCTGGGAATGGAGTCAGGTCCGCAGTCTGAGCACAGCCTTCCTCCCCGGCCCCTGGTCTCCGGCTGGACTCGGGGTGGGGGTGGGTGGGCAGGCCCCCCTCCTAGCTCCTCTCCTGCCTCTTGGTGCAGGGCTGCGCTGGCGGGGCTGTCACTCAGCCTGATGGAGCGCTTGGCCAGGCTGTGTGGTGCGGGCGTGCTGCGGACGCTGACGGTGCAGTACCGCATGCACCGGGCCATCATGCAGTGGGCCTCCGAGGCCCTGTACGAGGGGCGGCTCACGGCGCACCCATCTGTGGCGGAGCGCCTCCTGCGGTGAGTGACAGGGCTGCGTCCCTGTGTCTGGACTGAGCCCCTGTGCCGCTGCAGGGTCTGTACAGAGCTTAGAGGAGGGGTCACCTCGGAGAGCAGTTTTCCAGAAGGGAGGGTGGGCTCGCCCTGGAGAGCTGGGTTCGGGTGCTTCCGTTGTTTGATGTGCTTCCTGCTCCTCATGCTGCCTGGGTGGTGCCACGCTCTCCTGTGGGAGGGGCCTCTCTGTGGAGAGTGAGGGAAAGGCCAGTGTTGCTTTTGGGGCCTCCACGCTGGGGCCTCCCATGTCCCGTCTCACCTGTGTGCAGGGACCTCCCAGGAGTGGCAGCCACCGAGGAGACGGGCCTCCCCCTGCTGCTCGTGGACACTGCCGGCTGCGGGCTGTCCGAACTGGAGCAGGAGGACGACCAGTCTCGAGGCAACCCCGGTGAGTGTGCTCACAAGGGTCGGCTTTTCTGCCTGGACAGCCCTAGCTCCTCCGTAAACACACAGGTCCCTCTAAGTGGCCGACTTGGGGGTGCAGTTGAGGGAAGGGCCGGGGAGAGGCGGTGAGCACGGCTCTGCGGTCTGCAGCTGGAGGCCCCCGCGAGCTGTCAGCGCTGATTGGAGGTGGCCATGGTGCGGGCAGGGCATTACCATCTTCTCTGAGCAGAGGGCCCTGTGCTGCCTGGCCGGCCACGGGACGGGTCCTTGCTTGGCCAGCAGGGCCTCTGCTCGGCCCCACTCCCAGGCACCGCTCATGGTGGACGTGCCGCCATGCTTGCCCAGAAGGAGTGCTTGCTGTTTCTCGGAACTGCGGTGGGCTGGGTGTCCTGTACTTTGTCGGCTGAATCTGGCAGGCCTCCAATGCAGGTGTGAGCCCCCAGGACGCTGTCCGCTCAGCTCGTCGTGATAGACAGAGTTGGAAAGAGCAGGCGCTAACCTCGCTGTCAGCAGAGTCCCTTGTCCTGGAAGCCTGCTCTCTGTTCCCTGCAGGTGAGGTGCGCTTGGTCAGTCTGCACGTCCAGGCCCTCGTGGACGCTGGCGTCCGGGCGAGTGACATTGCCGTCATCACACCGTACAACCTGCAGGTTCGAGAGGTCCCCCCCGCCCCTCTTCTCCCCCACCCCATGCCTGTCAGCAGACTCCACCTCTCCACGTGCTAGAGGGAGGACCATGAGTCATTCCTTCTGACCAAAAATGTGAGAGTGGAGTGGACCACATCACGTCTGGATTTAGACTCAGGCGACATCCGCCTGTTCGTCTATCTCACTTGCTCTGCCTCCTCCCCACCTGGTGCCTGGTGGTGGCTTCTGTTTCCGGCAGCCACCCCTCCCCCGCAGTGGCCCTGACAGGCTCTCGCTGCCATTGTCCTTACCCAGGCTGTCCCTGGGGAGCAGCGGTCCTTCTATGGCACATCCCCAAGAATCTTGGTTTGTAATCCCATGGGGCCGGCTTGGGCTCTCCCCATCCCTGAGCTAGTCACTGTGGCCAGGAGCTGAGTGCTGGCCTAGCTGGCCCTCCTGTGGGACGCCACGGACACTGTGGGTGTTGGTGGCTTCTGCAGGGAAATCGGTGCTGGCCGGCCCCACCGGAGGTATGGGCGGTGGGTCAGCAGGGGCAATGGGTGCCATTCCCTTCTCTTCGGCTTTTCTCATGTTCTCTCCCCTTCAAGTCTCTGTGCCTCTGGAGCAAAGCCTGTGTCCCCTGGTAGGAGAACCCTCCTGCTTCAGAGCCTTGAGAGTTCCTCAGCCCGGTGGCTACCCTCCCTGCTCTGCAGGAGTCCCCCACAGGGCTCTCTGAGGCCGGTGGCTGTGCTGAGGCCCCGGCCTTGCGTGGTGTTTCAGGTGGACCTGCTGCGGCAGAGCCTCACGCACAGACACCCTGAGCTTGAAATCAGGTCCGTCGATGGCTTCCAAGGCCGTGAGAAGGAGGCCGTGGTCCTGTCCTTTGTCAGATCCAACAGGAAAGGTAGGGAGTGCTGTTGGCATCCTAGGGGGGAGGGCAGGGTTTCTGTTGGGGGCCATGCTGGTCACTGGGGACGCGGTCTCGGAGCCCAGGCTGTCCCCACGAGCTCCCTGTGCGGTGGAGGACAATGGCGAGCTGTGAAGAGGCCTCTGATAGGAAGCCGCCCTGGGGTTGGGGGCGGTGGCCAGTGAGTGTGGCAGGAGGAGCCAGCGCCGGTGGGGACGGGGCACGGTGTTGCCCGCAAGGAGGCTGGGCCATGAGGTGTGGCGGGGGTGGTGGCTGGGAGCCAGGGCAGCCAGGAGACCCTGCTGGGGCAGTGGGGCCCCCAAAACCCAGAGCTCATCTATTGGCCTCAAGGCTAGTTCAGCCTCGGGGTGTGGGTTTGGTGCCAGGAGAGCTCGTGGGCAGCCCCTTGGGAAGGGTGTTGTGACCCACAGTCAGTTTCCAGTCAGTGGACTTTGGAAAGCGTTTTCAGTAGAAGGTGGGAAGCCACATCTTTGTCCACCACCCCAGATCTGGGCTGTGCCCCAGGTCCGGGCCTGGGGAGAGGGGCTCCTGCCTACTTGGAAGTGAATAAGGTGTGCTAGCTACCGAAACACGAGCTGGGTGCCGTCTCACGTCCCGCCGAGCCTCAGTGAGCCAGCAGGGTGTCCGAGCAGCCTTGGCGTCCTGACAGGGCCTTGGGGCTGTGAGTGAGGCAGCGGTGCTGGGGGTGCGAATCCACCGGTGGTGGTGAGCCTCAAGCTGGTCCTTCTTAGGGGGCGGCTGCTGATCAGGGCACGAGAGTGGCTTCCTGCCCTTCGTCTCAGATCTGCTGGCTCGCTCGCCTGCCTCGTTTTCAGGTGAAGTTGGTTTCCTTGCTGAGGACCGGAGGATCAATGTCGCGGTCACCCGCGCTCGGCGCCACGTGGCGGTCGTCTGTGATTCCCGAACTGTCAGCAACCATGCCTTCCTGAAGACTCTGGTGGATTACTTCACAGAGCACGGGGAGGTGCGCACCGCCTTCGAGTACCTTGACGACATCGTCCCTGAAAACTATTCCCACGAGAGTTCCCAGGGCCAGGCGGGCACGAAGCCCCAAGGCTCTGCTGCGTCCGCCATGAAGCCTGGAAGCAGGCGGCCTGAGGGAACCCAGGGGGCCAGAGCCGCTGCCAGGCTGGCCCAGAAGACGCGGCGCGGGAAGCCCTTGGGCTCTGAGGCCCATTCCCAGCCCACCCTCAACGGAGGCGGCCCAGCGGGGGCAGAGAGTGGAGACGGTGCGGACCGCTTCAGGGCCGTGATAGCAGAGTTTGTGGTGAGCGAGCGGACGCGTTTGGAGTTTCCTGCCTCCCTGAACTCACACGACAGGATGCGCATCCACCAGATAGCGGAGGAGCACGGGCTGAGGCACGACAGCTCGGGGGAGGGGAAGAACAGGTTCCTCACTGTGAGCAAGAGAGCCCCGCTGGCCGCCCCGTCCATGCCTGCCACCACGGCCACGCCGGCTCCCCCGCCCCTGGCAGGGGCTGACAGCAAAGCCCCTCTCCAACCCGAGCCCCCCAGCCCCGTGCGGGTGGAGCCCCCCACCAGAGAGCTGAGCGGCCTGGATCTGAGGGCCGTGCACCTGGAGAGACTGCAGAGGGAGAGGGCCCAGCAGGAGCAGCAGGCCAAAGAGCAGCCGCAGAAGTTCTCAGAAAAGAAAAAGAAAAAACATACAAAAGGTTAGTGAGGTCAACTAATGAGAACACAGGCTTGGTGTCCCCATTACTGGGACGTTTGCCCACTTCAGACCCACCCGGTTCCTCGGAAAGAAGTAGGACTTCCTCCTTCTGATGCCCCGATTCTGCATTTTGTACCCTATGGCCTTGGAATGAGCCCCCCCGAGGGTGGTGACTGGGCACGGTGACCGTGAGTCCCCAGAGCCTCCTCATGCAGGGCCTGGCAGGCAGGGAGCATACTTACCGGGGACGAGGCTGGAGGAGCAGATGGGCGGGTCACAGATGTCCTCTGGGCGGTGGGCGGGGCAGTCCCAGGCCAGTGCTCCTGACTTAGACCCAGGGAGGGGGTGAGCTCGGCTGGGCCGTCCCCCGGGGCCCTGCCCTGCACTGGGACCGGGTGTCCACAGGCAGAGCTGGAACACCTGGTGGCCGCAGCTGGGGCTTCCTGGGGACTCTGGGTGAGCCGCTTCCCTTCCCCTCAGGGAATCCCTGGGAGCAGGCTGCGTGTGGGTTCTGGAGCAGGCCCAGCTCAGCGCGGCACCAGTGAGCCGCTGCTGTGAGCCAGGCTTTGCACCGGTGTGCGAGGCAGGCGCCCCCTGCCCCCCGGGACCGATGGTCTGGCGGAGCAGAGAGGCTGAACTCCCCAACCGTTCTGGGGACAGGGTGGACGCCCCAGAGGGGCAGGTGCCAGGAGGGTGTGCCGAGAGGCCCGGGCCTGCCTCCCGGGAGGAGGCGTGTGGCATGATCACTGGGAGATGTCGCCCCATTTCAGGGATGTGGGTGCCGCCCGGCTTTTGAAGCATGTTTTCAAGCAGCCCCCCTCAGAATCCAGCTTGCTCTGCACGTGCCTGTCCAGTCGGTCCCCAGGGCCCAGCTGCTGAGAGGCAGAGCTGGCCTGAGCAGACCCTGCACCCGTGGCTAGAGGCCCACACAGCCAAAGGCACTGCTGCACGAAACAAGGGCTCCTCTAGCGGCCTCTGCACAGGCCCTGCCTTTCCCTCTGGGAGGGTCAGGGGAGGGGCCAGCTCTGTGGGGCTGGAGGACAGGTGAACCCTACCTGGCCAGCCTCTTTGGCCCGGGTGCTGAGCACCGCAGTGCACCTGTTGTGGAGCGTGGCTGGGGAGACGCCCTCCTGTGCCTGTGCACCTGCATCTCTGGATGTGTTCACGCGTGTTTGCTTTGCAGAATTACAGCCCTGGGTGGTCCTGTGTCTCTTTCCCACTCAAGAGCACCTTGCTCTGCCCTAGAAAGGTTTCCACAGGCCTGACTAGAAGCACCGGGGTCCTTGGCATCGCGTGTGAGCGGTGGCTCGTTGGGCCTCCTGGCGGGGCGGGAAGATGGTTTTGGGTTTTGTTTTTGCGTTAATGTTGCGAGGAACACCCTCATAATGAAGTGTTTTCTGGACTGAAGGAGGTGAACCCCACACATAGCAAGGGCTGGGGCTGCGCCGCCCCTTGCCCAGCGGGGACTGGGACGGGCTCTGAGAGGGGCGCACCCCAGTACGGCCAAGCCTGCGTCTGCTCACTCACCCAGACCCCACAGGAAGGGGGGGGCCAGGCCTGGCTCTTGGTGGGGCAGACATGGGCCCAGCAGGAGACATCTGGTCCGACTCTGTGTCCTTCCCCATTTGAGTGGCGTTGCTCTCCCCCAGGACCCGAGGCCCTCGGCCTGCCCGCCGTGGAGGACTTCGACGCCCTGGTCTCTGCTGCGGTCCAGGCTGACAACACCTGTGGCTTCGCCAAGTGCACAGCCAGCGTTGTGACCCTGGGCCAGCTCTGCCCGCACTGTGGCCGCCGCTACTGCCTCAGCCACTGCCTGCCCGAGGTATGTCGGCCCCGCATGGGGCCCGGGCAGCGGGAGGGGCGGTGGCTTTGTCTCCAGGCTCCGGATCCTGCGCAGATGTGCTCCAGACGGAACCGGTAGCTGGTCATAAGCTCTAAGTATCTTCGGGGGTGTTTTTGGAGCCCACCAGGGCAGAAGTAAGGGAAATGCCGCATTTGCTCATTACAGCCACGTGGGTGGGAATTCTGGGAGGTTGTTCAGAGCCCTCCGGGTTCTGTCAGGGGGTGGGGTAGGGAAGGTGGGGCGTGGGGCCCCTGGGCCACCGTCTGAAACAGGCTGGCAGCTGCCTGATCGCTCATTCACTCTGTGAGCACATGTCCATGGGAACCTCCTCTGCTAGGTGTGGGGACTGGGGGGCCAGAACAGGCTTTGTCTCTGCCCCAGGGGGCCTGGGCCTGGCGGGGGATCAGGATAAGAGAGTAGCATATAGCATCATGCAGTGGGGGTCCCTGGGGCCAAGGAGGCAGCTTCTGAGGCAGTAACACAGGGCTGAGACCTTGCAGACGGAAGGTGGTGTGTTCAGGGAGCTGGAGTCATGTGTAGGGTGGGACAGTGAGAGTGGGGACTGAGTAGGTCCTGGCGTTCCACCCTGTGGAACCCAGACCTGCTGCTGATGGCAGCGGGCGGCCCTAGAGGGTTTCAGCGAGGGGCCTTGGAGGGTCTCGGTGGAGCTGGATGTGGGAGACTGGACTGCAAGGCAGGAAAGGCCAGGGAGGAGGCCAGGGCCCTGGGCTAGAGGCCCCAAGGGCTGCTCGGGGCCCCTGAACTGATGCCTGTCAAGAGTGAGAAGAGGAGGGGGACCCAGGGTGGTCCTCGGGGCTGTGGTTTGGGCTGTGGGCTCGGGGTGGGGCAGGGGCAGGGGCAGGGGCAGGGGCAGGGATGAGGACGGGGCTACTCCAACTCAAATGACGCTGGCAGCCTCTGGGTGACGTGTTCAGGAGGAGCTGTGGCCTGCTGTGACGCTGGGTCTGGAGTCACAGCTACTTGCCCACTGGGAGCTCTGCCCCTTTGGACCCCAGAAGGTTTCTCCCAGGTGAGGGGGCTTCCCCTCCACCCACCCCTCTCCACATCCACACTGTCCATGCAGTAGGCAGGGTTCCTGAAGGGTCTGTGGGGTGTTTGACAGCTGTCATACCAAAGTCTGGTTGGCTGGGGTGGGAGTGGCTAGGCCCCTGGGTACTTCTGGCGGAGTCCCCGCCCCTTGCCCCACCAGTCAGTGGCCTGGCGGGAAGGCCCACGAGCCTCTGCCAGACACGAAATCCTGGCTGTGGTGGGGCTGCAGAGCCCCTGCTGTCTGCTCTCGGACCTCAGCGGGTCCCAACTCGGGTCCCCAGCAGCCCCCCAGGAAGCACCCACCCTTGTGCAGCAAGGATGCACGGCTGTGGTGACGGGCCTGTGGGTCCGGTGGCTCCCTCACTTTCTAGGAGTCCGTGCGCCATGCCCCCCAAAGTCCTGCTGTAGCGCAGGCACCTGGGGTCCTGTTGTTTCCCTCTCGGGTCCCTGCCCCCTCTGACGACCGAGGGAATGAAGCCCACGTCTCCTGAGACAGTGCGGGACAGACAGACATGCACCCATGACAGGCATGCACCAGCTGGCGTGTGCTTCGGAGCGCCAGCCACGGGCTTGGTATGGGGGCACGTGAGCGAGGGTCCGTTTTTTGCCTGGAGGAGATTATGATCCTGTGTTGGGTACTTTCTACTTTCTAAACACAGCCACGGGTGGGCCTGTCTCGTGTGTCACCTGTAGAACGGCACCACCCAGTCAGGGAGGCTGGAGGCGAGGGTGTGGCTGAAGGGCAGGGAGCCTGCAGGTGGAGCGTTGTGTGTGGGAGAGGACAGAGCCCTCCCAGCTCTCATGCTGGGAAGTCATGATCCCCGAGCTCCACGGCGGACTGGACTGCAGAGCCGTGTCCCCACGTCCCCACTCGACCGCCCTGACTCTTGTGTCGTCCCAGGTCCACGGCTGTGGAGAACGGGCTCGCGCCCACGCCCGGCAGAGAATCAGCCGGGAAGGGGTCCTGCACGCCGGCAGTGGGGCCAAGGACAGGTCCCTGGACCCAGCCAAGAGGGCACAGCTCCAGCGGAGGCTGGACCAGAAGCTGGACGAGCTGACCGGCCAGAGGAAGAGCAAACGGAAGGAGAAGAAGTGACCCAGGTCCTCCCACATGGCCTCCAGGCCTTGTTTTTGAACACACGGATGGGGGCGAGTAGGCCTCCCCTGGGTGTTTCTGCTCCTCATAGCCACACCTGGTGCCAGCATGAGCCAGCCAGTCCGAGCCAACCCGAGCCGCCTCCACCAGGGCTCCACGTAGGACTTGTGGGAGGAGGGGCGGGCTTTCTGGACAAGGAGAAGTCTGTAGGGGGAGAGGAGGCCCGGGGCCCAGGCAGCGCCCCATTGGCCTATCTTGGAGCCTGGTACTGGGGGTGGCCTGGGGATGCCATGACCCCTCCTCATTCCCACTCCAGACCGTCCCCGTTTCCCCCTTCCCTCCCAGTCAAACCCGAGATTCCCGCATCTGAATTCCTGCTGCCATGAGGGACAGGAAGGCCCTGTTCCCTTGGAGATGTGCCCAGGCCCGTCCACCATCTGGGGCTGGCTGGTCTCAAGCCTTTCGGGGAGAGATGGGGCCCCGAACATCCAGCTCATGCGCTGGGCTCCAGTGCCGCTGGGTACTTCCCCCTTATGTCTCCACGGGGCCAGCTCACCCTCCATTGGAGCTGTGGCTGCCCCGTGGCCACTTTCCTCTATCAGCTGTCCGGGTGGCTGCAGTGACCCCACCCTGACCCCACAAGGTGGCAAGTATAGCTGTGGCCCATCCCCTGATGGCTCCCTGGCCTGTGTAGACCTTTCCTTGGGGCTGGGGCTGGGACCCGCCGAAATGGCTGTGGCAGGAGGACCGTCTTGGGAAAGAGCCATCCCGGAGCCTGGGGCCCCCCAGGGCTTTCCGTGTCCTCTGCCAGCTGCTTTGTTACAAGAACCTCAGGGGGACTACTGTTTTAGCCTCAGGGTTTTGTTTGTTTGGAAGGGACGTAAGTTATTTAAACATTAAAGACATGCACACTGCCCACCAACGAAGTGTGTCTAAGGAAGCCCCTCCCTCCTTTGCTCAGTTGCTCGAGGCGGCCGAAGGTGCCGGGCAAGTGCCAGGCCAGCGACATTTGCTCTAAACACTTAGACATCCAGAGGCGTTGGGGACGTCAGAGCGGGCGGGGCTTCGTGGACTGACGTGGTCAGTCGGAGGCGGCTGCCTGCCTGGGGCCCGGGGCTGCCCTGAGCCACAGCCCTGCACCCCCAGGGCCCGGTCTGACTTCCCGGACGCCCTCCATCCCCCGCCCTCCCAGACCCTCCTTACATGCGCACTCCCCTTAAGTGCCCATCGTGTCCCATGGCCCCCGGTGATGCCCAGCCTCCCTGAGTAGCCACCCAGGTGTGCGTGTCATTGGTCTGCGTTCCTCAGGAGCCTTGTTCATTCTGCGTCTTTGATGTGTCCTCCACGGCGGGCCCATGCCTCGTGACCCTCTGCTGTTGCCAGTGCCTGGCACTGCTGTGTGTCACCCCCTCGTGGGGGCCCGTCCCCCTGCCCAGGCCCTCCTCTCCCTCCCCTTTGTGCACACGCCTCTGTGCTTGCTCTGGTCAGGTGTCCTTAGGACTGGGCTGTTCCGGAAGGGGAGGGGCAGGGACCCCATCGCGCTGGGTTTCAGTGCCACACAGTCCACTGACAGCTTGTGCCAGCAGAGAGCACGCCCACATGCAGGAGTGACCTGGGGCATCACAGATGGTCAGCATGGCCCTCGCGCCCATGGCGGGCGGGAGACGGGTACACAGATGGTTGTGAGGCAGTGAGGTGTCTATCTGGCGTCACGGTGGTTGAAGGCACAGCTGCTGAAAGGGAGATGTTGGCTCTCCCCCTTCGAGGTCAGCAGCCCCTCCCTGCCTTCCCAAGGAGGTCTGCCTGCAGGAGAGATACGCCCAACTCGGAAACAGCCAGAACAGGGGCGGGGAGCTAACCTAGCCCTTGGTAGGAGCACCTGGATCCAGCCACACCTGACCCCCGGACCATTCTTCTCAGTGTGCTAAACTAGTAAATCCCCCTTTTTAGCTGAAGAGAGTCTACCTTGTGTTTCTGTCACGGCAGTGACAATGGTCTTTGCTGGCCTCGTGGTGCCCACATCTGTCTTATCTCACTGGGTGCACACACCCCGTCTCTGCACGGGGGCAGGGTGGGCTGGGGCACTGTTCTCGAGAGAACAAGCAGGCCCTGCACCTCCTCCCCATGCCCTTCCCACAGGCTGTTCTACCAGGAAGGACTTGAAGCAGAGGGGGACAGGGCTGCTGGAAGGGGCTGGAACTGGGAGACCCCGAGTCTGAACGCCGACTCCATCGACTGTGGCTTTGGCGAGTGCCTTCCCCTCTCGGAGCCTGTTAGTCCCTCTGTGACGGGACGGGCACTGCCTCCCCGCCGGCTGTGCTGAGCGGTCCCTGGGAGGAGTCCTGGGTCCCGGTGAGCGGGTGCCCGCCCGCCTGCCCCCACACGGAGCGCCCCTCGCTCACTGACCACTCCGGCCAGCTCTGACGCACCGTTAAACTGTCGGAGCTGACGGCTTCGGCACAGAAAGTTTCCGTCTCTTGTGCAGAGAGACCTTGTTAGGAAAACATTTGTCGCTGGTTGCTTGAAAAATGCCCTACACTTGGCCTGGACAGGGGAGCCCAAAAAAAGGAAAAACTGTCCCAAGCCAGAAGTCTTCCCAGCCAGCAAGCGTGACCATGGCGACCTGCAGGAGTGGGGGCCCGTGGGCTCCCTCCTGGAGTCCGGGGCCATAAAGCACAGGAGAGCCCTGGCTTCGGACTCTGTTGGCCCTGGGTGCACTTCCATTCACCTCGTATAGGCCGCGTGGCCCCGTGCCTCAGCTTCCCTGCCCGTAGGGCGGGAAATGAGAGGACCTGTGTCACAGGGCTGATGGGGAGGTGAAATGCCTGGAACATCACAAGGCCCCTGAAAGTGCCTGGCGCCTCGGTGCTCAGAAACGCCTACAGAGACACGCGTGGCTCCCACCCGGGTGTGGCCGCTTGCAGGGGTTGCTGGTTTGGGAGTCCAGCCCCTCGTGTGGGCACCGGGCTTCCTTCTGAGCCAGCGGGCCCGTTGTCGTCATGTGGCCAGCCCACTCTGTGTTTCCCTGGGTGTGTTTGGAGTGTTACAGGTGTGGGGAGGGGGCGGTCAGCGGGCCGAGGGGCACCATGCTGCTCTGGGCGTCCTGGGCCCGAGCTGTAACCTGGCACTTAAAAGGAACTGTGTCCTGTGCCAGGAGCATTGCAAGAGCCGCAGCCTTATTTGGTCTGGAAACTTCTTTGCCTGGAGGGAAAGCGGAGGGAGGAAGCAGGCTTCTCTGGGCGGGCAGATGCGCGGGTCTGCCAGGGAGGGTCGTCGTTCGTGAATTATTTTGTTACTTCTCTGCCGTGTTTGGCTGGCTGCCTTCTTCAGCCGAGACTTTCAGCTTTCCCTCCACAGCCGCCGCCCGGCTCCCTGCCAGGGAGCTGCCTCGTGTGGCTTTCCCGAGGGATGACGGCCAAGCTGTGCACTCACCCTCAGCCTTGGCGCCGCGCCGGGAGGTGGGCAGGGCTGTGCAGCCTTGGCCCGGCCGGGGCCTCTGGTCCCTTCCCTCTCGTTCCCTTGCTTTTTCTGTGGCTGCTGGGGTGGCTGTGGGGGTTTGTGGTTATTGGACGTTAAACCAACCTTGAACTCCTGGGGTGAACCCCACCGGGTCGCGGGGTATCTTGTCTACTTCTGGGGCTGATGGGGTGTGCAGACACGTTGGGGGACTGCAGTTTTGGGGTATGCTCCAACTCTGAGGCGAGCCGCTTCTGGGGCAGCCATACTTAGATTCTGTTGATGGCGTGAGGTGGCGCTGGCGGGACCCAGAGAGAGACCCACCGAGGGTCTCTCACGCCCCCTCACATCCTGTGTGATGCTGCACTCTTCTTAGTCCTCAGGCCTGGGCGGATGGTGGCCTCAGCAGCTGGTGGTCCCAACTGAAGCCGGCTTTGCCCACCCCCAACCCCAGGGTGGACGGAGCAGGCCCTGCGTGAGGCCATGCGGTTGGGCCTTTTGGGGGTGAGTTGGAGGTGCGGTCCCCCTTGCATCCTGCCCGTCAGGTCATGCACACGGGCCGTGGCCACACACGGGGGGCTTCCAGCTTGTAATTTGCACAGAGGCGCCATGGAGGCTGCGGTGGTCCTGGGTGGGTGGAAGGGAGTTGTGGGTGGGGTGGGGGCAGGGAGCACTTGGGGGAGATCATAGCCCAGCTGATGCCAGTGCTGGAAATTTCCGTCATCTTCAGCAAGTGAGGGAATGTCTTGGTGCCCTGGTCCCGTTCACACCCTGTCCTCCAGTCGAGAGGACCTCGCTTCCGCACTAGAGATTCAGGCATCTCGTTCTGCGTGGAGCGTTGGCTTTCTCTTGGAGTGACCGCAGAGGCACCACCTCCGGGCGGGAGCCCGCGGGGCCCGGGCTGGGGGCGAACCTTAGGCCTGGCCCCCACAGCACAGAGATGCTGAGGCAGGGCCCAGCTGCACCAGCTGCACAGCACGCTCCAGGTCATGGGAGGTGCCCGCCCCACTGGAGTCCCTGCCCCCTCGGCGAGGGGCAGCCAGGTTGCAGGAGGCACAGCCTGAGACATCTGGTCAGGATGTCACTGCAAGTCTTCGAGGCACAGCCCCCCCCATCTGTGAACCCCCAACAGTGATACGAAAAACAGAAACCGTTTTCTTTCCTTAAAAGAAGATAAAGATGTGTTAGATGGAAGCACAGGGATCTCTCAGGAGTTAGTCTGAGGTGTGGGGGTTGTGAGCCCGTGAGGCCTGGCTTGGACAGGACTCGGGGTGTCTTTCCCATGGGGGCTGGGAGGGAGAGGGCCGGGGTGGGATCAGAGCCAGGGTCACCGGGGGCAGGGCTTCCCATCTCATCCGAGGGAGAAATGGCCGTTTCCATGGCTGCATGACAACTTGACCCAAATCTTTGTGGTTTGCTCCTGAGATCTGGGTTCAGGAACGGGGGCAGAGCACAGTGAGACGCAGAAGTTCAAGGGTGGTGGCCCCTTGCCGAGAGGCCGATGACTCTCAGGCTCAGCCTGCTCCCCTCACTGCTCCCTGGAGCAGCCTGTCCCTGTCCCTCGAGCACCTGAGGCCCTGCTGGGCTCCTCCAGGAAGTGTGGCCAGGGCCGTTCCCCCAACCTCGTGGCTGTCAGTGGCCTTCCGCTTGGACACCTCCCCACAGCTGCACACGGGGTCATGCCCACATCATCCCTGGGATCTCGGAGGTGCCTCTGACACGGCGTGTCCCAGCCCGAGCGCCTGGTCTGTCCCTCAGTGCAGGGCTGATCGGTGGCTTGATAGGCATGTCTGCGTCCGAATACCCAGAACCTGTGAACACGCCCTTATTTGGAGGAAGGGCCTTGGCAGACGTCAGTAAGGACCTTGCGGTGAGACCTCCCTGCATTATCCAGGTCGGCCTCCCTCCAGCGACAGGTGTCCTTGTGAGAGACAGAAGGGACAGGAGAGGAGGCTGAGTGAAGACAGAGGCTGAGACTGCAGGGACGCCCGGAGCCCAGGCAGCGGGAAGAAGCAGGCACAGCCCCAGGGCACCCCCCTCCAAGCCAGGGCTTTTGGGGGTCCTGGCGGCAGCACCTTAATACCAGACTCCAGCCTCCGTCATCTTGAGTGTGAGGAAGAAGTTTCTGCCTCGTTGAGCCGCCCGGTTAGTGGGGGGTCGTCTGTTGCGGCTGCCGCAGGATGCTGACCCACCTTCCAAGGCTGCAGCTCCCCCTTACGGCTGCCGGTCCCTAAACCCTCAAGGCTGTCCTGCGAGGTCTGCTCCTTACAGCCACCCCCCCCCGCCACACACATACACAATCTGCCAGCAGTCCCTCTGCTCTGCCTTCAGAACACCCTCCACACTGACCGGCCTCTCCACCCCGGTGGCAGTGGCGAGCTGGCTGAGGACATTGCCTCCTGGGAGCGGCCTCCTTGCTGGTCACCCCCGCCCCTCCCTGCAGGAGTGCCAATGGCTGGCATTGCTTCTTTCTGCTCCAGGGCCCTGTTCTGGCTCCGCTCTGCGGGGCTGACCCTCAGTGAGCCACATCCTCACACGCCTGCTGGGCCAGTGCGGGCTCCTGGGGACAGAGGGGAAGCAGGGGCTGGGGTCCTGCTGTTCTGCCCCTCTCAGCCTCACTGCAGCCCCCTCTGCTCCTGCCTTCGGCTGCTGCTGTCCTGAGCCAGTCCCTTCCCTCCGCAGGTCCTGGCTCCCAGGGGACCTGTGGGGCGCTCCCCTGAGCTCCTGGGCTCTGCAGACCCTTTCTGTCCCCTTCTGCCCTCCCAGGGCTAAGTGGCAGCCTTGTCCTGGCGCTGTGCTCTCCCTGCAGCCTGCGTTCTGGGTTGGATCCTGGGGGGAGGCTCCCACGGTGGCTTTGCCTCCTCCTGGCTGGACCCCAACTGGTCCCCGAGACTTTCAGCTTGCAGCCTTGTCCCCGTGAGCTGGGAGATGCAGCCTGTTCTGGGTTCCCTCCCACCCAGAGACAGAGAGGGCGGGAGAGCCCTGGGGCTCGGGGTGAAGTGGCAAAGCTCAGCCAAGAGGGACACGGAGCTTCAGGCCGCCGCTCTCCGCTCAGCCCTCGAGCTTGGCCTGTTTCTGTTTTCTTTTACCTGCAGGTCACACACCCGTGGTGGGCTGTGACATCCACAGGGCGAGTGGTGGCCCGTGTTTTAACAAAAATGGAATGAAACAGAAGCAGCTGGAACACCGTTTGATATCAGAGTCTTGTTCGGCGTCTGCTTGCGCCCTGGTTGTGAGGTCCCTGTGTGTCCTTGCGCGTCTCAGCTAAACCTGCCTGTGAGCTCCTGGGTGGGGTGGGCGTCCGCCCCCTGCATCCACCCCCTGGAGCTGCGCAGTGGGCCTGGCCAGGCGGTGGGTGCATGGAGTCCGCCCCCTGCAGGGCTCTGGAGACCCACTCCAGGGAGGTTTGCTCTGGTCGCTGGGTGGCTGGTTCTCTTCTCTGTGACTCCCGTCTCCCCCTTGCTGCTGTCTGGACCCATTTGCTAATCTCACCTCTTCCGTTTTCTCCCTCTCGGTCTTTTTATCTCTTTTTCTCTTCCCTTTGTCTAAATCGATCATCTTAGCTATTTTATTTTGTTCATTTTCGATCCTCACCAGAGAGTGTATTCATTGATTCCAGAGACAGAGGAGAGGAGAGGAGCGGGGAGAGAGAGAGGAACATGGACCGGTTGCCTCTCTGGCACGGGCCCTGACGGGGGATCGAACCTGCGACCTTTCCGTTTGCTGGGCGACGCTCCAGCCCACTGAGCCACACCGGCCAGGGTGGGCTTGGCTTTCCTTTCCAGAGGTTCACCAACCTTATTTTCCAGCCATTCTGTTTAGGGTTTGACAGTTCGCACAGTCACATTCTGGCCGTGACGTGGAGCCCTTCCTTCTCGTCCCATGGCAGCACTCTCTCCTGTGTCCCTGTCCTCGGTCCCTCCCTTAGGGTTGCTGGTGTCTTGTTCCACGTCTTCTTCGTGTCGGGCTCCCCTCAGGCACCGGGCCGCTGTCCGCGTGGATCAGTGAGGGGCAGGCAGCTCTCGGTGTGCGCCGGCGTGGCTGATGCCCGTGGGCTTGCTGGGAGGCAGCTGCGGCCCTGGGGCTGCGGAAGGGCAGAGGTCAGTGCTGATCTTTCCCCTCAGACTTGCCCGATACCCTCCTGACCCCCTTGCCCCGAGTGGGCGGGGTCTCAGCCTCTGCTGGGTGCACCTCTGCTCACTGCCTTTCCCTGGGCGGGGTCCCGGCCCCGGGCCCCGAGCAGAGTCCACCCACAGAGGGTTTTGCCCATGACAACCACAGGAGATTCTCGGTTACGTCATCCGAACTGACCCTCTGTTGGGGTTCGGGAAGGTTTCTGTGTTTCTGGCCTGGCGGACGGGCGACCTAATGGCTCAGGAAGTGCTGCCCTAATTATGCACTTATTATGATGTTCCTAATAATAAATGCACTCACCTCTTTAACTCACACACACCACGCAGAAGTCCTGCACACCTAGGGGTGTGTGTGGGAGGGGTTCCGGGGGTTCCGAGCCCGTCGGTTAGGCTGCCTGGCATCAGCCAGCAGTTTGTTCTACCAAACTTCCTTGGGGCCCTTGAGGGGTGGCGGGGGTGGAGGCAGAAGTGGGGAGCCTCCTGGGAGCTCTCCATCCTCAGGGGCAGAGGTGGGAGCTGCCTGCTCCGGCCCTTCCTGAGCCGTCTGGACGGGGCCCAAGCCCTTCGTCCAGCTGGCCGGGGTCTGCCTCGTGGGTGTGTCTGCACTGCTTACTAGATAGGAGAATCAGTGTGGGTGTCCGTGGGATGTGCTCGTCGTGACACCTCGCCCGTGCTGCCTGGCTGGCACCTGGTGGCTCTGCGGATGTGGGGTGGGGGCAAGCTCTGGTCCTAAAGCTGGCGAGAGGCTCAAGGGGAGAGGCTGGACGAGCTTTGGGGTGTGCCCCCAGAAGAGGCCTGGGTGTGGCTCACACTGGGGAACCCAGAGGACGAGAGAAAGGTTACCACGTTTTGTGGGGAGCCAGGGCTGCAGCTGCATTGGGGGTGGCGTCTCCCATGGACCAGATGTGGCCGTGCGAGGGGAGGTGGCTGGCATGGGGTCACCCTGGTTTCATCCAGTAGGGCCACTTAGGAGAGTCTGGGTGGGGGTTCCGTGTCATCGACTGCCAGGCCTGTGGGGAAGGGGGACCCGGGCCGGCATCAGGGGCTGCCACCCACGGAGGGTTTTGTCCTAGTGGCTGCCAGGCCCGGGGAGCTGGAGGCCACTGGGCAGGCCGCCCATACCCTGTGCCCTGGCTGCCCCTCCCCTGTCCCCCCCACACCCCCCGCTCCCCCCCGTCAGGGGCTTTGTTAGGAGGTCCGGGACCAATTGCCATGTGAAGCTTGCTGTTTTGACCGTTACCTGGGACTAACATCTTAATTTTGGAAACAAGACTGCTCGTAACCGGAAATGACTCCAAGACTGTGTCACTGAAAAATGAGCAGAAAATTCCAAGGCCGGGCCCGGGTCAAGTTGACGGGGCCGCAGAGGACAGAAGCCACTGTTTGCATCCCTGGGCGTGGGGTCTTCTCTCTGCTCACCAGGTGCAGTGGCGTCTGTCACTCAGTGGGAGCAGCGCCTGCGGGCACATGTGGCCCCGGAAGCTGGGGTTCTGCTGACATAGGCCATCGCCGTTTCCCCAGAGCCTGGGGAAATGGGGCTAAGGAGCAGGAAATGAATGCTGTTCAGCCGCACTGGGGACCGGCCTCCATCCGATCGCTGGTCCCGGTTGGTCAGGGGCATTAGAAGCAGAAAGATGTGCTGGGCCGGCCCCAGTGGCTCTTGGCGTGTGGCCCTTTGCCCAGCCCAGGGGAGCACACACCTGCCTGGGCCCCCCACCTCCTCCACTGCCCGTCCAGCAATGCCACTGTGGCTCCTGCCGTCTACAGCCTCCCCCCTGGCCCCCTGGGCTCCTGGGGTCCCACTATCCTGTGTCTCCCCATCCAGCTCTACCTTGTCTGTTTTCTGGACCCAGGGAAACCCAGCCCTGGTCAAGCCCGGGCTGCTGAAGAGCTGGGTGGAGTGCCCCGACCTGCCACAATTCGGGGTCACAGACAGGACTGGCTACTTAGTGTGGAGAGCCCAGGGCGAATGAAAACTTTATGCGTTCACAGTGGTCAGGAATGTCCAGGCAGCGACAGCAGGGCACTAGCAGGGCTTGCGTCCTTCAGAGCATGGGGCCCGTGTGACTGACGGCAGGGTCACTAACCCACGAGCCTCCTGGCCACCGGCTCACTCCCATCCCCACCCTGCGCAGCAGGCCCACGTCCCCCCAGTTATCACCCAGTGACGTCTCTCCACCTCCATCTCCCCATTTCGCTGTCTTAGGGTCCGACTGCTGCCCTTGCGCCTTTGTGCCCTGTGGGAGGCACCTGCCATGATGATGGTCCGGGATTCCCCGCGTCATTGGCTGTGTGGTGGCCGCTGCCCCTGCAGGAGGGTCATCTGCATGGCCCGGAGCCTTGCACACACCCAGGCTCGCTCTGGGTTTTCAGGGGAGGACTGTGGGGCACGCAGATGGAGGGTCCTCTGCCCCGGCCTCACGGCTACCTTTGCAGGAATGATCTCGGCCCCCAGCCGCGCCAAGCCCGGGAAGCTGGCTTCCAGCCTCCCCTCGCTTCTGGCACAGGGAAGCCTGCGGCGTGGACGGGGTGCTAGGGCCCGTGTCTGTGCTGGTGAAGTAGGGCCATCTGCAAGGACGGCGACACTTGCCCCAAGTTACCTTGTTGTTCTCATTATTCGCAGATTGTTTTTTTCCCACCTACTTTTTTCCCCTTTCAAGTCCTCGAAGAAAACTATTCCATGCTCTCGATCCTGCTTTTCTCTGAACAAAGAGCAGTTCCTGTGTACTGGAGACCAATGGGCAGAGGACCCACCGTGAGGGGCTCTGTTTTCTCAGCGGGGGCACTTCCTGCTCAGGGATGCAGTGAGTGATCCGTGTTCCTGTGGGCAGTAGAGGAAGGGACGCTGACAAAGTTCAGAGGAGTGGCCCAGGGGCACCCAGGGGATGAGTGAGTGGCTGGGCGCAGGGCGGTGGCCGTGCCTGCCTCCCACTCCATGACAGGGAGTCTCTCCCAGCCCTCTAACCTCCTGCTGGCCGAGGCATCTGGTCCTGGGGGAGGGTCTTGGCCACTGCCAGTTCCTCTGCTGCTCTGGGTCAACCGGGATCGGGACCGGGCCCACTGACCTTCCTCACTTAAAGAGAACCTGTCTGCAGTCTCACCCTTAGATCGGATGTTTACTCCAAGTTGTGATGTTATCTTTTATCAGGGTGAGAAAGTTCCCTTTTTACTTTTCTGACAGTTTTTATCAGAAAGGAATGATAACATTTATCACAGTTTTCCTTCTGCATCTGCTTATTCATTTTCTTGATTTTTCTCCCGTGGTCTGTGTTTGGGGTGAACTCACAGTGATGGGTTTCCTGGCACTTATTTATCCTTATATTTCTGGGATAAATCCTTTTGAGTTTGCTCTGTTTTTCTGCCGCCCGGCAGTTCTGATTTTCTTGGCAAATTTTCACCCGTGTTTGTCGGCGAACTGGCCCATTGCTCTGCCTTCTGGGGCTCTCTCTGTCCTTTTGTGTCAGAGCCGCGAGGCCGTCCTGGAGAGCTTGCCCTTTCCCTCCGCGCCCCGGGCCAGTTTGTGTCACGAAGGATTATCTTTCTCTGAAGGTTGGCAGGAGCCGGACCATCTGGCCTGGAGGTTTGTGTGGGCTCGTGGGTGCGCAGCTCCGAGCAAGCCTGCGGCTCCAGCTTATGCGGGGCGCTAGGTCTGTTCACGTTTCCAGTCTCTCCTTGCGTGGGAGCAGGCAGCGTTTTCCTGAGCTGCTTTCTGGAGTCACGCGTGTTGGTGCGACACTGTCGCAGTTTTTAAAAGCATAGTCCCACCCGCCAGTTCTTACTTGTGCCTTCAGTTCCTTTTTTCCCCTTGATCAGTTTGCTAGAGGTTTGTATTTCAAGAACTTTAAAAAAAAAAAATCTCCTCTACTGTTTCTTTGCTTCCAACCTCCACAGGTCTCTTCTTAGGGTTAACACATGGTCAAGTAACATCTGTCAGTTCCTACGATGTGCCAGATACACAGTGCTATATGCATACGAAACACATGCACATATATAATAGTGTGCACACACACACATGCACACACATGTACATGCACACACACAGCACATATACCCCAATGACCCTGATGGACAAGGTCCATATCGGAGAACTCACAGCCCAGGAGAGGAAGCTAGACACGGTCACCTGCTGCCAGCGTGGCAGGAAATGAACGAGGTGGGGACTCAGAGGGGTGGTGGGGCCGGGCATCCTGAAGAGGGAGGGCTGCTGGGATAGGCCAGGGACAGGTGTACCTTGGAGGATGAATCGAGGCTCCTCCTGGCCGATGGGGCCCTGCTCCCCGGCTCCTCCCTGGCTGACGGGCTCAGCGACCATGGCACCCTCAAAGGCCACACGAAGGAGTATCTGGGCAGCTGTCCCAGGACAGGAGGGCATGGGCAGAGTGGGTAGGGTGGGGTGCACACCGGTACCCGCAGTCCTTACAACACTGGGGCACCACCCCCACCTTCCCACACATGTTGGGCCCCTGCCTGCTTTGGGTCAGGGGTCCCTAGGCCTGGCCAGGTTGACCCCAGGGGCCTCTTCCTAGCTGCCACTGGGTAACCATCCACAGGCACTGCCTGGGGGCAGACTGGGCCAGCGCCATTCCAGGTCCTGGGGCGGAGGGGGCAGAGGGACAAGCGGACAGGGACTGTTGCCTCTCGGGAGGTGGCGTCCTGCGGGGAGGGGGTCGGTGGGCGGGAAGAACGCAGCTTCCAACTGATGGTGCAGGAAAGAGGCCACGGCCGCAGGAGGCACCCCCGGGCAGGGATACTGAGAGGCCAGGGGACCCCACGTGGCAGAGGGGCGGGCCCAGTTGGGAGCCAGGCGTTACCGGGAGAGGTGGAGGGCCTGGGCCATGGTTCGTGGCTGCCCTTCCTTAGGCACCCTCATTTTCAGCAAAAGTAGAGGGGAGGTCAAATATTGGGACTGAGAGGTGAGGAGAGGGACTTGGAGTTTTGAAGAGAGAAGAGCCTTATCCCGACTGCAGTGGACTGACTCGGGTCCCTCCCTCCCCCCTGTTGACGCGCGACCCCCAGCGCCACTGTGTTTGGAGAAGGGCCTGTAAGGGTGGGGCCCTAAGAGCCATGCCCTCTTGAGAAGACACACCAGGGGCGCTCCCTCCCTCCTGCTCCTGTCCCCCACCTCGTGAGGACAGTGAGGAGGTGGCCACCTGAAGCCAAGAAGACAGCCCTCACCCTGGGAGGCAGAGGTCTGCTGTTGAAGCCGCCCCTTCGGGGTGTCTTGTTGCCGCCGCCTGAGCGACGGGCGCACTGACTGAAAGGGACTCGTGACCTGAGCACGTTTCCTAATAAAAGCAAATGACACCTACGCGGCGTGACAATGGGCCCCGGAGTCTTGTCTGGCCTGTCTGCAGGACTGTGACCTGCGCCACGGCGGGGGCACTGCGTGTCACGGTCACGCCCGAACCAGGTCCTGGCACACAGTAGGTGCTCATAAATGTGGAGTGGCCCCCTAAGCCAACGCCACACTGCGTGCCCCCAGACTCCCCGGCCCTCCTTCCCTCTGCACCGCCTGACCTCGCTCCCTCAGGTGGTGTGCAGCTCGGACCGAGGTGCTCACAGCGGGCCTGCACCTGACTTGACCCTGTCCGTATCCCCCTGCGTCCTCAGCCAGTGCCTGCACGTGGCACATGCTCCATAATGACTTGGTGATGGGTGACAGCTCACAGCAGACTCCAGATTCCTGTCCTCTGGAGTCTGCTCTGAGTTTTGGTCTGCTCCACTGAAGACTTGTGGACGTGTGCTGTTTCCCATGACCGTTGCCGTGTGGTCCGCTTCTCCTTGCACTTAAAGATTTCAAACAGTTGCATAGGTAAAATGCCAAAATAGTTTTATTTTAAAAGATCCGAATAGTAATCCAGAAATAAGATCTTGCCCTGGCCGGTATGGCTCAGTGGATCGAGCACCAGCCTCTGAGAAAGGTCGCAGGTTCGATTCCCCATCAGGGCACATGCCTGGGTTGCTGGCCAGGTCCCCAGTGGGGGGCGTGTGAGAGACAACTGATGGATGTATCTCTCCCTCTCTTTTTTCCTCCCTTCCCTTCTCTAAAAGAAAATAAGTAAAATATATATTTTTTTAAAGAAATAGCATCTCACCCTGCTGTCCCTGTTAATGTGATTATGTCCTTACAGGTTTTTTTCTTTCTTTCTGTGCATTGATGTGTAAATTTTGTTACATAAGTGAAAATATATTGCTCGGTTGTTTCATAAGCTGCTTTTTCAAACCCTGATTGTATGTCTTCTCCTTAAACCCTGTGTGCGGCACCTGCATGTCCCACCTTTGTCCTGGCTCTGCCGTCACCTTCGGTGGGGGCTCCCCAGGGGCAGCGCCTGTGGATGATGTGAACTTGGTGTAAGGAAGTTCCACACGCCCCGCTTTGTTAGAAGGTGCTGGATCGGAGACGTTGAGACACCTGCCCAGCTTACCCCGCTCACCTGGGGATAGTGGGGCCGTGAGGCTCCATGGGTCCCCACTATGTTCTCTCGCCTCCACCCTGAGCAAAAGCAGGGGGCCTCTCACCCACTCCCGACGGACGTGATGCTCTGTTCTTCAGGGAAGGGCGGCCGGCCCCCTCTGTGCCTGGTGCGTGGTGACTTTGGCAGGTCCCCTTGACCCAAGCCTCAGAGCTGTCTTGCTCGGTCTCCCAGAGGGGCCCTGTCCCCAGGACCCTTCAGAGAACCTTCTCCAGGCTCCCTCTGAGAAGCTGGCAGTGGAGCTGAGGTATAGAGGCCGGTAGGACCCCACCCACTGGGAGGTGCACCCTGGGCTCCTGCTCAGGGGAGGGCCGGGTTGCAGGGAAATGGATGGGGCCAGGGCCTGCAGGGAGTGGTGGAGGCTCACCCTGTCCTACAGGGACATCTGGGACAGCCACGGACACCTCAGCTCATGAGCAGGCTCCATCGATGGGAGTCAGGGCCGGGCAGCAGAGGGAGCTGGGCTCTTGTGGGCGAGGAGAGGCCCTTACACATCTGCCCCCACCACTTGCCCAGTGAGGGTCTGGCTAGTGGGCTCTGCCCACTGAAGTGGAGGGGAGGAAGGTACAGTGGACCTGGAGTCCAGGACCTTATTTCACGTCCTCGTTTGGCTACTTGCTAGTTGGGGACCGTGCAGTTTAGGTGGTACATGCTGGGCATTGGTGTAAGTGAGGAGACACTGAAGCTGGGACCGACCCCAGATTAGCGATGATAAGAGAGGCGACTTAGGGCAGGGAGGCTCCACTGTGCTCACGGCCATCCCCGGGGGCACGGGACTTGCTCTGACTGTCACAGGCTCTTGTTCTGGACTTGCTGAGGAGCCAGGACGGGGACATAGGCCCTCAGACCAAGGGACCCAGACAGACTGCCCAAGAGGACGTGAGCTTCCGACAGGCAGGGCGCACAGGTCCTCGAACCTCCTGTGCCTGGCATGTCTATGTGCTCACATTTCCTGATGAGTTACTGGTCGATGGACGGGGTCCCTGCAGGACCTAGCTCCAGCTGGAACCCGTCCACACCTGGACTTCTCAGTAATGGGGGCCAGTCTCTTCTGTGTGTGAATGTGTGTGCACACACATGTGCATGTGTTTCAATGCCTGTGTGTCTGTCACTTGATCCTAACCAGTGGGGGAACTCAGACCTGGAAGAAGCAAAGTCACGCTACAAATCCCCGCCTCCGACGCACACATGGCCGGACCCTGCTGGGATGGACATACTCTTTACGTTGGGAGGCAGGTCAGCTCTGCTCTCTGACTCCCAAGGTCTCCTGGAGATTGTTCAGCTGAGGCCAGGGCAGAGGGGTGCACCCTGGTACCGGGTGTAGATGCAAGGCCTGTGACACAGCAGGGGGCCTGGGTCTGGTTGCTCGTTCTCGGAGTCGCTGGGAGCACGGAAGCCGAGCTTCAGTCTCTTGTTGGCTGTTGGCCAGAAGCCGCCCTCAGCTCGCAGCCTGGGGAGTTTGGGTTGGACAGGCCCCCTCCACACTGCCCCGGCCTCGCCTCCCGCTCCAGGGCCTGGCCCGTGGGCACAGTCTCTGGGGTGTTTGTTAGAATCACCAGGGAGGGACGTTCTCTTTCTGCTGGGACTGCTCAACTTGTCAGATATAAAGTGGAACCTGCTATTTCGTGTAGTCACTGAGAATGAGCGCCACCCAGACAGAAGCAGAGATGAGAACCAGGAAGCAGAGGGGCGACTGCAAGAACACCGTCCGAGGCCCCGAATCCAGTGTGTCTAAGGGGGATGTCCCTTCTGGAGGGCTCCCTACCCACTCCACCTCCAGGCTAGACGAAACGTGGGTTTCTGTACTTGTCACTAAACCTCCTGATTGCTGTGATATAGAAGTCTGTCGATGAAACTAACCTTTGATCTATAATCAATACTCTCTAGTGGCCTGAAGCCGAGATGAGTGGTGGCCTCAGGCTGGGGGCAGTGGCAGGGGGCGGGGCCCCCTGGGAAGTTTCTGGGTGGAGGGGAATGTCCGTGCACCGACTTGGTGAAGACAGGGCACACGGGTCAGAGACTGCTGGGCTTCACATGAACTGAGTGCGTGTCTGTATGTAAATCAGACTGCAGTCCAACCGATTGGAACAGGTTTTAAGAACCATCTGTCTGAGTGGGTGAGCCTTCTGCTTTGCCAGGAAACTTTGCGCTGGCATTTGGACCCACTGAGCAGAGTTTTCCGTGAGTCTCAACTTTGTGAACTGTGCCCTGTTGTTTTCTCCAAGCCCTGACTGGCTACTTCCCAGCCCCCCCGACCCCCCCCCCCCCGCCCTGGCTTAAAATATAATATTTTGTGCTGGCACTCGGATTTCCTGATTCGGGAAGATTTCTGCAGTGTGTTTGCATAGCTTTGGCCCTGTCGGCACATGTGAAGGGCATGTTGGACCTGGCCTCTCCCCCCGCCCGGAGGGCAGCCCGTGGTTCCCGGGAAGGAGGGATCCGCCTGGCCGAGGGCTGTGAACCATGCTAAGCCTGTGTCACAAGACCTTGGGCTGTGCAATTCCGGCATGCAATAGCAAACCCAAGTTATCACGAAACTGCAGCAGGCAGGGGGCTCGAGAAAGCCGGGCGGAGGCCAGGTGGGCAGCTGCTCGCTCGCCGAGGGCAGACAAAGACAGCAAGAGGCCCGGGCGTCCTGGTGCTTTATGGTGCTGTCCGCCTCCTGCCCCCACCGCGTTTCTGAGGCTGACAGCCCCAAATGGAGCTGCCCCTCCAGGCTCGATCACGTGTGGAACCGACAAGGGTGGTCTGGGGTGTCCTTGGGCGGCAACGGGCGCCACTAGGAGCCCCGACTCCCAGGGCTCTGTTGACGGCCAGTGCAGAGGTCAGGGGCCTGCGCTTCCAGGAGGCCAGGCAGTCACTGAGCCTGTGGACAGTGATGGGGCTGCAGCCAGGGCTGTGTGCCTGGCGAGGCCGACCTTGGACGAGCAGCTCCACCCACCCGTGAGCCCGGCTTCCACAGCAGGTGCTAACCGCTGCCACCACGGAGCCTGCTGTGAGGATCAAACGAAATTTGTAGGTGCAGCTCTTCGCACAGACCCACAGCACATAGTAGGTCCTCCATAAATGGTGATCCCCGCCTTAATCACCTGTGCCCGGGATGGGCTGTTGCCGTGAACGTCTCTCCTTCTGTGGCCCCACCTCCTCCCTTCCCTCCGCCTTGGGCCCCAAGGCCTGACTGGGGCACTCGAGGAAACTGAGGCACAGCAAAACCGAGGTCCCTTAACTGGTAGGCGGTGGCCCCGGCTCCCGGAGACTTGCTCCTGACTTTCGCTGTTCATCCCTTGCATCGACTGAAAGAGGGCCCTTCTCCTCCTGTAGGTTTTTGTAGAGAGAGGTGATAGGAAGTGAGAGTGAGTGCCGAGGGGGGAAGAGCAGCCGGGCAGCGTGGCCCCTGTCCAGCCCCCTAGCACCTCCTCAGTCCCAATGGCAGTGCCCCCACCTGAAACGCAGTCCTGCTGTCCCTCAGCCCCGCCCTGCGGTTCTCGGCGGGGAGTGACTGGGTCCCTGGCTCCAGTGTTGGCGGAAATCTGCAACACGGGGGCCGAGCCTCCTGCTTTTACCAGAAAGAAGGCAGCTGGGAGGGGGGTGGAGCTGGGGTCCAGCTATGCTGCCTTGGGGGGCGGAGGTGGAGGACAGCCACCACCCCACCCCTGCGAGGCTCCCTGACCTGCTGTAGTGATTAAATCCCAGAGGAGGGGGGAAAGGGGTGCAGGCCTGCGCCTATGCTGCCTCCCCTCCATCAGCCCAGAGCAAGCAGGAGGTCCCCAACTCCCCTGGGCCTGTGGGTGGTGGGGGGAGAGCAAGGCTGCTCCCTAGCCAGACTAGTGCTGGGTGCATGAGAAGGCCCACTGGCTGGGAGAGGCCCAATTCCTGGAGTTGACCCCCCCTCCCCCACCCCCCAGGCCATAGCCCTGCTAAGGGCAGATTCCTGTTCACACCAGGCCCAGGCCTCTGCTCACCTCTGGGCCAGGGGAGTAGGTGGGCAGGCAGCCCTCACCCACGGGGCCTGGGCTCTGAGCCTGTCAGGGAGGCCCCTTCCTTCCATCTCCTGGCATGGATGGGGGGAAGCTCCCTGCAAGGGCTCAGGGCTAGAGGCCTCGGATGAGGGCTCCTGGGAAGGGGTGGACTCCAGGCATTGAGGACCCAGGCTCCCAAACGGCCCCTCAGCCACCCTGGTGGAGAGGCCCCGGCCTCTGCTTGAAGTAGTGGGGTATTGGCACAGGGGTCTGCCTTGCCTCAGGGGGTTTGGCTGGAGAGCAAGAGGAGAAAAATGCAGCCCCCACCCCTGGGGACTTCCATGTGGACACACTGTGCTCCTCACAGATAGGGGACATAGTGGCACAGGGCCTGACACCGAGGAGGTGTGATGAAAACCAAGGTTCCCAGGGACAGCAGGGGCTTGGGTGGGTGAGAGAGGGCCCTGGAGGGCACCCAGAGGGGACATGGCTGGCCGGCCACAGCTCACTCCTCGGAGGAACAGACTCCCTGCCAGGAGAGGCAGCACATGGGGGTGGGGTGGGAGTGGGCAGAGGACAGAGCAGCCCAGAGAGGAAATGCAAGAGCAGAGACAGAGCAGGTTTCGGGGAGGGGTGCAGGGAAAGGCTGCCTGAAGACATCTCAGTGAGGAACCGGACCACGGAGAGGACAGATGCAATAAGGTACAAAATTTATTGATGTGCATTTATCGTCTTTCGTAAAACTTCCTTTGGCTACGCTGGGCCACTGTGCTTGAAGGTGCGCTGAGGTGGCCCGGTAGGGCCAGTGCCCACTTTGGGGCGGGCCTGGGGCCCAGAGACCGCCCAGACGGTCTGCAGGTGCCTGAGGACCAGAAGGACAGCAGCCAGGACATGCTGCCTGCTCCAGGAGGCTACCGGGCTGGTTGGCACGGAGCCAGAAAAGAAAGTGACCTGCCCAAGCTGGCTGAGGGTCCTTCCCACCTCTACTTGCTCGCTGTCACCACAGGATTCATCAAGGGGGCAGGGGCGTCACTTGCAGAAAGACCAACCCATGGGCAGGTGACCCAGCTCGCTCTCCAAGACAGTCCTGTCCAGTTTGGGTCTGCCGCCAGCGCCAGTGTCACCTAGAGAGGATGCCGAGGTGGGAAGAGGTGCCCCGGCGGTGGGACCAGCCTGTAGTAAGGAAGCCCACCACCTGAGGACACCTTCTGTACAGTGGGTCACTGACGAGGAGGATGGCTGGGAGCCAGGGCCTAGTGAGGCCACCGGGTGTGTTGGCTGGTGGCTGATCGGTCTCTTGCTCACTCACCCAGCCTCCTGCCCCGAGAGAGGGAGGCCTGAGGGGCAGGAAGCAGATTTTTCTTCTTGTCCTCAGCACTGGGCTGCTGCCCAGGTCCTGTCCCCGGAGAAGGGTCCCTGGAGGTCACGGCTGCTCCGGCCCCTGCCTCCCCTCCAGGGGTCCTCCCCTCAGGAGGCGTTCCCAGGGGGACCCTGCATCTCCATGGTGACCGTGTTCGGCGTGCCGCCCCCGACCTCCCCCAGCTCGGCGCCGTCCCGCAGGGCCCGCTGGAAGACCACCCTGAGGGGCTCCCACAGCCGCTGCGACTTGTCCCTCCCAGCCAGAAAGTAGACCACGGGCTTGGCGCTGCTGTGGATGCAGATGCACAGGTCGGTGACGTACTCCGGGAAGGGGGCCGGGATCTGGAAGACCCAGAAGAGGAACCAGTCGATCCCTAGGTAGATGGAGGACACGAGGAAAACCGAGACCACGGCCAGGATGACGTGGTTGAGCTTGGCGGAGCGCTGGCGCCGCCGGGCGCGGCACTCGACGTGCAGGATGAGCGCCAGGCAGGGCAGCACCATGAGCGGGCAGAAGACCAGGAAGAGCAGCACGCCCAGGAAGATGTCCATGTGCCTGCAGGCGGCCCCCGAGGCCTGGCGGCTCAGGAACACGCAGAAGTAGTTGTGGATGCCGGTGACCAGGAGCGACAGGGTCCAGAGCAGGGCGCACACCACGGCCGACAGGCGCTTGGGTCGCTGGCGCCAGTACCAGGCGGGAAAGATGACCGACAGGCAGCGCTCTGCGCTGATGGCCGGCAGGAGGCTCACACCGGCGACAAACGTGCAGAGCCCCAGGACCCTGAACACGGCGCGGACGTACTCCGCGAAGGTGCCGAGGAAGCCCCCCGTGTTGAGGATGGAGAGCACCGCCTTGCTAAAGAGGTAGCCTGCGTCGGCGCCGGCCAGGTGCAGGAAGTAGATGGAGAAGGGGCTCCGCTTGATGGAGAAGCCGAAGAACCAGAGCACCAGCCCGTTGCCCACGAGCCCGCACAGGCAGAGGAGCAGGAAGACGTAGTTCACGACGGGCGGCGGCGGCGGCGCGGCGATCTGCTCCATGGTCAGGAAGCCGCGGCTGTACATCTCCGGGGCCTCGCTCGCGCCCGGACACATCTGCGCGGGCACGGAGGGGAGACGCCCGGTGAGGCCGGCTGGGCCCGCCCCGCCCCGCCCCGCCTCGCGCCCTCACGTCGGACGCGCCGCGCCACTGGCCCTGGAGCAACTGCTTGGCTCCATCTAGAGCAGATGACACTTCTGATTCCACTCTGTGACCCAGACTCTGGAGCTAGCAGCCTACAGGAGTGACCGTGAAAATAGCCCAACACAAAGAAGGGCACCAGGCCGCCCACCTGCCACGACACGTCAAAAAACGTCCACGCCACACCAAGCAGGGAAAAAGCCAAGGGGCCTTTCCAGGAAGGAGGTGAGAGAGGGACGTGACCAGTGAGCGCGCTGTGTCCTAGGGTGCACAGCAGCTCCAAGGGCCTTGCAGGGGGTAGGGGGTGTTGCTGGGGCGACCGCGTGAGTGCAGACTCTTCGCTGCATCACTGCCCTACGTGCGGGAATGTCTGTGTTTTTCGGAGAGACAGGCCATTGGGGGCAAAGTGGCTCGGTGTGTGCGATTTGCTGTCACAGTTGTGGGAGGAAAGGTCTCTCTTCACCGCGCCCATGTGAAGGTGCGGGGTGGGGGGAGAGAGAATGTGGAGAGAGGTAACAGTGAGCCCCTCCACATTTCACACAAAAATGTGAAAATATTTATCAAAAAATAAAATCTCTGCCACAGCGGGTGTGGCTCATTGGGTTGGGCGTTGTCCAGCAAACCCAAAGTCTGCTGGTTCGATTCCCGGTTGGGGCACAAGCCTGAGTTGCAGGTTTGGTCCCCTGTTGGGGTTCGTACAGAAGACAGCTAATCAACATTGATGTTTCTCTCTCTCTCCTCCCTCCTCTCTCTAAAAAAAAAAAAAAAACAACACTTAAAAAAATAAAAATTAGAAAATATCCTAAGTTACAAAAACCAGAGCGTGGGCCTGACTCCTGGTGGGATCAGAGAGAGCTGAGGAGTCAGAGGCAGCCCACTGCTGGGCTGGGGACCCCTCTGGGACCTGGACCTGGTTGGGGTCCCTGGGGAGGGGGTGCGGAAGCACCTCAGTGTCTTAACAACTGGTCTGACTGCTTGGGTGCGTGCCTGGATCTCAGTCCTGCCTGCAGGGTCTGGGCTGGCGTCAGAGTGTGTGAAGGTGGACTGGGTGGAGGAAGCTGATGGGGGGGGCAGGGAAATGGAGAGCACTGCCCCCACCCCCACCCCGAGGAAGCGGGGGCTACTCTGCTCCAGCCCTGACCATCCTTCCCTGTCCCCAGAGAAGCCAGGACTTCAGATTGTAATGTGACTTCCCTGATCTTTAAAGGTTCACATGTAAAAACCACCGTGTGGACCGAACACATCACATCTCCGTGTGGGCTTCAGTCCTTCCGGGGCCGATTTTAGTTTTCGCCTGTGTCACTCCAGGGCTGCCCAGAACACAGCAGCTGCGCGTCCCATACCCGGGCAGACATCACCAATCCATCTCAGCACTCTTTAGTCCCACCTCCCCACCCTCCTCCCCCCACCCAAGGCTGGGTACCAGTGCCCAACGCTCATGACTCTCCAAAACAAACAAAACAAATGGGAAGGTTCTTAAAGCAGGACCACGAAGCCACCGTCTAGATGGCCCCCAGCCCAGGCAGGAGGCTGGGTCCTGAGGGGCCACTCTCTGGGCCTGACACCCCCTGACAAAGCAAGGGGCCTTCTGAGCCGGGTCAAGGGTCACCTACAAACAGGGCCTGGAGGGTGTGGGCCAAACTTTGGGCAAGCATTTGAAGGGGTCCTATTCACCACCCATCATCTGCTAAGAACATTTATTGGCTCAATGCCTCAGTCTGTCTGTCTGTCCATCAACCCCCAAGCCCCTTAGCTGCCCTTTATTTGGCCTTTCTGCAGGTGGTTGGACCACTCCAGGCCACAGGGCAGCCTCTTACCAGCTTGCTGTCAGCTGGGGAACCAGACCTAGCAATTCATGAGACCCAGAGGACTAGCCCCGGCACCGGGAGGGGACCGGGCCGAGGGGCTGGATCAGACAGGCCCGGTCACTCCGTGCCTCTGCAGGCTGGAAAAAGCCTGCAGTCCAACGCTCGGAGTCAGAGCGGGAGGGCCGGGTGGTGAGTCACGGGGCGTGGGGCTGCCATCGCTAGACACGTACCGCCTTGTGAAATGCCTGCTCTGGAGCCTGGCCTGTTCCGGCCCTGCCTTCTGCCAGGGACTTCTGGAGCCTGCCCCCGGGCAGTCCCACCTCTGCCCCTCGAGGCTGCCACCCTATGGTGGTCGCTCTCAGAGGAGGGAAAGGCCGGGGGGTGGAGGTCAGGCCCTGGGCTAGGAGTCCCGGCTCTGCCCCGACCTGCCACCCCCAGCCATGTCACTACGCCAGTGGCAGCCTCAGTGTCCGCGAGTGTGGAAAAGAGGCACCAGGTGAATGCGAAGTTCCCTCCGCCTCGAGGGTGTTTTCCCTGCACGTGGGAAGGAACTCTGGAGTGTCCAAGGGTCTCCGAGAAGAGGGGTCCTGGGGTGGGGTGGGGGCTGTCAGAGTCTCCAGGAGGTAAACGTGACTAAGACCCTGGCCTTGGGCAACCCTGGCAGGCTGACTCGGAGCAGCCACGCCCCACAGAGCATGTGGCAGCAGGGCCCCCCGGAGCTGGCCTCTTGGGGTGTCCTGGGGAAATAGCCCCTCACCCCATTTCTGTAGGTCAAAGGCAGAAGGAGGTCTTTGGGTTGGTAACCGATGCCCCCAAGGGATTCAAGGGTGTGGGGTGCCCCGTGCTTGCCTCACTGGTGAGGACCCTGAGGACCCGAGGGACATACCGCTGCCACCCTGTCCGTCCTGAGAGAGAAAAGGGCCTGTGGAGTAGCGCATGTGGACGTGGGGAATGCTGGGCTGGGCCCGCCTCTCCCACCGTGCCTGCCCCCTGCCCGGTGCACTCGCCTTGTCCCTGTCGCCAGGGTGGCCCTCCCAGGAGCAGTTTCCAGCCATCTCCAGGCTAGCGGAGTCCGGGTTCCTCACGGCCCTGCTCACAGCTCACCGGTTGGCACAGCCCACCTGGCAGGGACAGGAAGGACCACATCAGGACAGCGGTGCTCTCCACCCCTCCCAGGCCCCTGTCCCCCGGCTCCCTGAGGGGCAGGGCCGTGTGGGAGGCACAGGGATCATTCTGCTGAGGACGGTGCAGGTCACCTGCGTTCACCCCCCGCTGACACGCAAGTGAGGCCTCCCCGGGGGCCACACATATTTCCTGGGCCCCCTCCTCTGTGCTCAGCCCATGATGGGACAGGGGTTCCCTGGCAGTCAGCCCCAGAAAGCAAGGAGGCTTCCTGGAGGAGGAGGCCTTTGGCTGGGTCTTGTGTTTGTAACACATAAAGGTGTGTCTGGTTTTTCCCCTATAGGTGCCTTGAAGGCAGGACAGCTGGGTCATCACCTGTGTCTCTGTCGCCTCATCAATCCTGCATCGTGAATGCCAGCTGGAAGCCGAGTGCTGTGCCCACACTCATCACCCTGTTGGGTCCTCGTTATCAGCCACGAGGCAGGTGCCATTGTGCCCCTTGGGTGGAAGGTGAGGTGGTCTGCCCAGAAGCACAGCCCTGCACATGCTGCAGCTTTGCAGGTCAGCGTGTGGCCAGGACTTCGGCAGCTGGGAAGGCAGGAGTGAGCCACTGGAGGGAGCAAGCCAGGGGGGCCTCTGCCATGGCCCAGGCTCCAGGCTGGTGGAAGGGCAGCAGGACTCTCAGCCAGGATGGCAGGCAGGTCAGGGAGGCCTGGGAGGGGCGACAGTCCCAGGAGGGGGCTTCCCTGCCAAAGACTGGCCCCCACTGGCCCGGCCGAGCTCATAGGCCCGCCCAGGCCGGCCCCCCAACCTGGGAGCTCTGCCTCCACAGGCAAGCGCCTATCCCTCCTACTGTGCAGGTGGGGAAACTGAGGCTGTGTGCAGAGAAGACATCTTGCGGGGACACAGCCCAGCGAAGCCTGCTAGGCCCCTCCTTGGCAGGAGGGAGAGCTGGGCGGCACTCAGCCCGACTCCCCCGGAATTCCTTCCCCCTCACCGTCAGCCAGCCAGCCGGGGGCTGGGCCGTGGCAGGCACACCCATCATTGGCTGGAAAGGGTGGTGGTCGGTGTGGGTTGCCTGCCCCTACTTAACCCTTGGTGCCCGCAAGGCGGCAGCGGCCAGGGCAGCCTGAGAACACGCACACTTGGACCGCATGGCCCTGGCCAGCCACCTGGCACATAGTGGGGGCAGCGCAGGTGCCCCAGGGAGGTTTCTCTCGGGGCCCGGGGGGGTAGGGGGGGCAGCCCTGAGCACCAGAGTAAATGAGCTCGAGGTGCATGTGCAGTGTGGGTGTGCAGAGAGCAGGTGTGTGCATCTTAACCCGCCCCCTCTACTCTCTGGGCTCGAGCTGGGCCACTGTCCCCATTGCCACGGGCAGGCCTCATGCTTCCCTCACTGGGGCTTGCCCAAGCTCTTCCAGGCCTGCCTACAATCACCTGCCTCACCCGCCTCACCTCCTCTTCCTGGTCCCATGCACAGCCCCTGCACTGTGCCCATCCTTCCCAGTGCCCTTCCCATGTGTGCTGCCCCTGAAGTCTGGGCTCCTGGCTTGGCCCCCGAGGATGTCCTGACAGCAGAGAGCCCCGCCCCTTCACGTAGGTGGGCTGGACACCCAGCCACTCAGGTGCCCCCAGGGGCAGTGGGCTGGGACCTGCCCCCATGCCTGGCTTGGACGGGGCCTGCAGTCAGGGCCCCCACCCCAGCTCACCTCTGCGGCTGGCTCGGTGGGTGCACGCCCCCGTGTGTCTATGAGCCCTCACAGGGAAGCTGCTGCACTCACGCAGCGAGCTCTGGAAGCCAAGTGGACCCCAGATGGGCCATAAAAAGACATATGTGTGGCACGTGCATGGGACGTGTGTGAGGGTGTGTGCCTCTTTGGCTGGGATCTGGCCTGTGACCGAGCTAGCTTCCGCTAAAGCGGACAAAAAAAAAAAAAGCTGCCAGCTCAGCTCACTCCCGACCCTCCCCTCAAAACACAGCCCAGGGTCGGCCCCTGACACCTGCCTGGCCACCCTGGCCTCCGGGAGCCCTTACACTGCCATCGCAGCCCACCATGACCCAGCCCCAAAGATGCTTGACATTCCCCCCGCCCCGCCACCCCCACCACCCCCGCCAGGTGAGGCTGTCCTCCAGGAGGCCCAAGTAGGGGCTGCCAGACCCCACGTTCCAGTCTGTCTTCCCAGCCCTTGCTTTGTCCCCAAGCTGTCACCTGGGCTGGACCCGAGAGCACTGGCTGGCGCCCCCCTCAGACACAGACAGCCTGCATTTTCTCCGTCCGAGCCCCTCCTCTGCTCATAACTTGAACTGAAGAGGCTTGTCTTGGGGGAGTGAGACCTTCCAGAAGATTTCACAAACAGCCTCCATCCTATGCCAACCCCACACTAGGCGCCCCTGGCCTGGGAGGAGGTGGGACACAGCTGTGCAGCTTCCTGTGGCTGCTGAGGCCGATCTATCTTGTCCACCCCAGGGCTGGCCCCACGCTGCCCGAGCTCAGCACCCACAGAAGGAGGGAGCGTGGTTGTGGGGTGTGCGCCGAGTGCGTGAGAGCAGCAAGAGCTTGGGATGCTGCCTGATGGGTGTTCCCTCCCCACCCTTCCAGGCTTGGACAGCTGCTGGCAAGGGTGGTGGAGGGACAGAAGAGGGGCCCTCACCCACAGGAGGACAGAGCGGGACCTGGAAGTGGAGGAGAGCTTAGGGGTTGGGAACTGCCGGAACCCCAGGGCCTGCCTCGCAGGAAGGGACTGTCAGAGATCCCCAGTGTCCCTGGGACCGCTGCAGCCTCGAGAGTCCTGCAGGAGGCCGTCACGTGTGACAGCCATCTCTGGGGTGTCAGGACTCCTGCCTGGGGCTGTGTGATTTCTGGGGGCTGCCTGCCCCAAAGATGCCACCTCGTCCTCCAACCCCGCCTGGCCTTTGCCCTGCAGCCCTGTTCGTGCACCCCCCTCCCTTGGGCCTGGGCCCCCTGGAGCTACCTGCAGGTGTCCTGATCCTCCAGGGCCTCTCCTGCTCGGAGGGCTCCTTCGGTGACGCCCACTTCCGTCGCGACCCACGGTGCAGCAGGCCGGCGCAGAGCACCGCCGGAGCCTCAGAAAACAAGAGCCCAGCACAGTGGAGAGCCCTCCCTGCTGCTGGGGAAGATGGCTTTGGAAGCAGAACCCGCCCCAAACCCAATTCCAGGCCCGGCAGGAGGGGGAGGGGAGAGGGAGGAGCAGGAGGGGCTGAGCTGGGATGAGGCTTCGGGAAGGAATGCCCTTCTCGGGAGCCCCCCCCCACCCCAGAGCCCCACTGGGAACTCATCACTCCGCCTGGTGACGTCAAGTTGGCCCGAGCACTGTGGACAGAGTCCAGCTGTTCATCTCCTGTGCATCCTGGAGAGAGGGAGTGCCCGCCATCCTCTTGCCTGGTGCCTTCCGAGGGCTCCCACTGGGCCTTTCAGCCTGGGAGGGGCAGGTCCCCATTGGTTGTTCAGATGTACTGAGGGGCTCATGCGGAGAAGCCAGGGGACAGCAGGTGAGGGCTGCTTGGAGCGGGAGGCGCAGGCAGCTGAGAGGAAGACTTGGCACAATGAGGCCACCCAGGTGGCACTGCGTGCCCCTCCTACCCTGACGCTGCCCAGGGCCCCCTGCAGGCTCATAGGACCAGGAATCCCCTTCTCCCAGCCCTAATGGCAATCAGATGGCCCAAGTGGAAAATCACCGGCTCTCCTGGGCCAAGCCGGGAACTGGCGACTGCCACGCTTGCTGTGTGCTGTTCACCCGGAGGAGGAGTCAGCCTCGGCTCCCCCCGACGAGCACCCTCAGGGTCCTGGGGCAGTGAGCCAGAGCCTGGGGGTGTGCAGGCGCCCCAGGGGTGGCATGAGGACAGGGGCGGGAGGAGTGGCTTCCCAGGGAGCCCCTGGAGAAAGCCCTCCTGCCCTGGGCCAACTTTCTCACGGCCCAGAGAGCCTGAGGGAATGCCGAGAAGTACTTTCCCTGCAGAGCAAACAGTGCCCAGGGTGTTTGTGTGGGTGCCTCTGGGGGCATCTTGAAGGGAGCCTGAAATAGAGCTGCCCCTGAACCTACCCAAGGGGAGAGGTGTGGGGGAGAGGGGGAGATCCTGCAGACCTCTGGCCAGGGGTGGGTGCGAGGCGGAAGGATAGCTGTAGGATGCTGGCGCTCCCGGCTGGACCCTCCCCACCGTCCCCAGGGCAGGCCAGCTGGGGCCCAGCTGGACCACTTGTTTATGTGGGGAGGCCAAGGGGAGGCAGTCGGGCAGGGGCGGGGGCGGGGGTGGTTGGGGGGGAGGCTGGAGGAGGCTGAGTCCAGGCGAGTTCCAAGTGTAATTGCATTTGGACACTTAAAAGGAACTGCGTGAAGTGGGCAGCGGCTCAGAGGTCCACTGCCTTATTTGGTGTGGAAATTTGTTTCCTTCAAAACTAAGGAGAGGTGCTTGTAAGTGGGGAAGCCATCCTTTGCCTGGGTTTGCTGCTGTTGCCGCCCGATGTCCCAGGCTGGAGGCTGGGCTCCTGCAGGGACAGTGGAAGGAGCCCAGCTGGCTGGCACGTCGGGCCCTTCTGGCGGCTGCTTCCGGTTGAGGGTGGTCCTGGGCCTCCGTTTCCTCACCTGCAGGTGGGGAAAAGGATGACTCACGAAGTTGCAGTGGGGAAGGAGTCAGATCGGTGCAGTGAAGCACTCTGTGCACCTCAGTTAGGCTCTGCTCAGGAACTTTATTTTTAATTGACCCCACCGTAGGCCTCACAGAGGGGCTCTGTGGTCCCACAGCCCCCTCGGGCCAGGACGCTCCTCAGCTGGGGTTCCTGGGGGCCAGAGACCGGTTCTGGACAGGGCCATCTGCCACCAGGGCCCTCCTGTGGTCCACAGCCCTCCCTTGGGTGACAGGGCCCGTGGGACAGAGCCTTGGCACCTTCTGCTCCTCACTCTGGGGCAGCTGGAGCGGCTGCTGGGTGCCAGGCACTGTGCCCCGGGCTGATGAACAGCTCAGGTCTAGCCAGGAGGCAGAGCAGAATCAGGATCAAAAAGCATGTACTAACCCACCCGAACAGAAGGTGCCAAGGCCAGCTGTGCCAGGGAGACCAGGGTGGCTTCCCTGAGGAGGTGACGGTGGAGCCCCCGAGGAAAGCTGGGCAGGAGTGACTGAGGTGAGAGGGGAAGGAAGGCACCCAGCAGAGGAGGGTAGGAGCAAAGGCCTCGGGGCAGGAAGGCTCACTGCACCCACCATGATGGGGGCTGCCCGGCCCAGGGGCCGCCGGGAGGGCGGGGCTGGTGAGGCTTCCAAGTGGGCAGCTCTGACCAGCTCACCGGGCCCACGGTCTCATGCTCCTTGTCCTGTTCTCACCTCTCTGACTCCATTTGTCCCGTCCGTCAGAGACAGGTGCAGTGATGGTAACTCGACAGCTACCTGCCCACTCGGAATCATTGACCCTCCCTGCATTTCCCACTCCACAGGTCCATCCAGCACGTATTTATTTACTGAGCACCTACTATGCGCCAGGCACTGTTCTAGGCCCCAGGAGTCCCATGATGAACGAAACAGGTAAAGATCCTTGCCTGCAGGCTGCCCACATTCTGGAAATGAGGAAACCAAGGCCCAGGGAGCAACTTTGTGTGTTTGTTGGACAAACCCCACCCCAGCCTTGGGGCCATCGCTGGGGGTCAGGAGCTTGCTGGGTCCACCTCTCCAGCCTCGGGTATGGGAACATCCAGGTATGAGGAGGACTCTGGAGCCCTGGGATCGAGCCCTGGCTCTGTCTCTGACAAACTGAGGGGACCTGAGCCCTAGAAAGGCTGGTGGGGTTTGGTGCTACCTGTGCCCCATGCCTCGGCCTCACCTGCCACTTTAGCTCTGACAGGTGGGTGCTTCTTTGTTCTCAGGAGGAGACAGGCAAACGTGTGTATGTTCTGGGCCTCCTAGGTCAATCCTGGAGGCCCTTCGGTTTCAACCCTTGAGACGAAAAGGTCTCTCCCAGGTCTAGTTAGTTTTCCTGATGGGGAGGGCTGAGTGGGACCCTCTCCATCTCCCGTCTCCTCCAGCCAGGCTGGAGCATCTGTGATAGGTGCTGCATCTTGGGAATCTCTGCAGAAGGCCATATTCTCCTCTGTCCCTGTGGGGAGGACTATTCATCTGTTCATCCATCCACCCACCCTTCCGTCACCCATCAATCCACATCCATCACTCACCCATCCATCCATCCATCCATCCATCCATCCATCCATCCACCTACCCATCCATCCACCTATCCATCCATCCACCCACCCTTCTGTCATCTATCAATCCACATCCATCACCCATCCACCCATCCATCCACCCATCCATCTACCCATCCATCCATCCCTCCATCCACCCACCTATCCAGCATGCATCCATCTATCCTTCCTTCATTCATTCTTATCTCCATTCAGCACATAGGTACTGAACCAACAATGTGGATCCTGGAGAAAGAACTGTGGAGGAACCAGACATGAAGGGAAGGAAGAAGAGGTGATAAACAGAAACAAATGACAGAAGACAACCAGGGTCACTGCTGTGAGGAAGCCAAGCAGGCATGGTGACAGAGAGCTACGTGGTGGGAGAGGAGAGGGCATGTCACAGGCTCAGTAATGGCTTCCAAAACTGTCCATGTCCTCATTCCCAGATCCTGAGACTATGGGCCCTTCAACGGCAGAAGGGACTTTGCAGATTTGATCTTGAGATAGGGAGATTATTCTGGGTAATCCAGGTGGGTGCCATATAATCCCATGGGTCCTTCTAAGAGAGAGGCAAGAGGGAGATGTGATGGTGGAGGCAATCAGAGGGTCAGGCAGGGGGAGCGGTGGCTGAAGACAGAGGCCAGGGAACATGAAAAAGGAGCCATGAGCCAAGGGTACAAGTGGCCTCTGGACGCTGAAAAAGACAAGCAGGTGGATTCTCCTCTCCTGGGGGCTCCAGAAGGAACCAGCCCCGCAAACTCCTTGATTTCAGGCTTCTTATCTCTAGAGCTACAAGAGAATGAATGGGTGTTGTTTCGAGCCACTAAGTTTGGGCTCATTTGTTAGAGCAGTGATAGGAAACACACACAGAATGCCGGATAGGCCTATTGATGGAAGGCAGGCTGGAAGCTCCTCCTGCTTGAGCTGAGACCTGCAAGAGGGAAGGGGACGGAGCCAGGTACACAGAGCCCACAGGACAGCATTCTGGGATAGACAACAGCAGGTGCAAAGGCCCTGGGGTGGGAAACATCTGTCTCTCTATATTCAGTAGAGAGTTGTGCATATGCATTAGGATTCAAACAAGGTTCATGGGTGGATAAGCTGCTTGTCCCTTATTTTAATCTGTGGATTCTCCTGCTGCTTCCCTCCCTTCCTCAATATCCCACCTCCCCGGCTGGATCAGAAAACAGACACAGCACACTGGTAGGGAAATAAGGCTTGAATGGAGAAGTGTGGGTGGGCTGGGGCAGGGGAGTCTGGGAGGCTGTGGCTGGCGGAGGGACAGCGGGTCACTAACCAGCCTGGAGCCTGGAGTGGAGCACAGCAGCTGCAGCAGCTGGGGAAGTGGAGGGGTCTGCAGAGCCCTAGCTCCCACATTGCTCCACCTTCCAGACCTCCCACGAGCTCTGCTCCTGTACAAGTTTTCACCGTGTGTCGCCCAGGGAGGGCGCTTGGAAACCACCTCCAGCCTGAGGCGGACTCCGCGGGGCGAGGGGGCAGGCAGCACCCTCTGCCTGCCTGCCATGGGTGCACCGCCCATCTACGACCATATGTAACTTTTTTTTGGGGGGTGCACATAGTTTATTTGAGCGATGACCCCAGGAAGCTCCACAAGGTCATGAGGACATGAGGCGGGGAAGAGAAATGAGGAGAACTCATTGCTGCCATGCTTCAGGGGCTTGGCTTCAGCTCACCATCACCCCAGCCCCCTGCTGCAGGTGACTGTGACAACTGACACCTGAGCAACCCATGCAGGTGTCCCAGGGCAGAGACAGGCTGTGACTGGTGTCAACGACCCCTGCTCTGGGGGTCCAGGAGGGTGGAGGCCACGGGTGACGGGTCCTAGATCCCGAGATCACCTTGCGGAGTTCCAGCCTGGCTGGCCATTGGCGTGTGTGTGCAAGTGAAAGGAAGCCTGCCTTGACCCCTTTGCCCATCAGTCACGGCTTTCCCTGGACCAGCCCAAGATGGCAGAGCTGTTTTCAAGTCCGAGTGCTCTGGTGCCCCCTGCTGGCGGCAGGCCGCGTTTCCTCCACTTTCTGGCAGAAGTCGCTGTTTTCCAGACGAAACTCGCGAGGGTTAGTTAGCTCCTGGTGCAGCGGGTCTGATTTGGAGTTTCCCCTGAGGACATGTTCCATCTGCCAACCGAACAGATTGTCCTGCTTGGTGGTGGGGGTGGGGGGGTGCGGGGGAGGGGGATTGTTGTATTTCAAGTCATTAAAAACAAAACAAAACAAAACAGGATCTTTTAAAAAAATTATGGTGAAATCCACCTAATGTAGAATTTGCCATTTTAACCATTTTAATCATTTCTAGGTATACGGTGCGGGGATACAAAGTACATTCACACTGTTAGGCAATCATCCCCCATCCACCCCCCAGAACTCTCGCTCTTGCAAGACAAACTCTGTCCCCGTTCAACTCCCCATTGTCCCCGGGCTGATCCTCTGCTCGCCCAATGTGAGGACCTGGCACACAGGAGACGCTTGATTTGGGACCAGCCTCCCCAGAGTGGCGCACTCAGCCAGCTCTGCAGGGGAGCGGAGGGTCCCTTGACATTATTCTCTGAGCGGCTTCCTGGTTTCAGCCCCTGGGGCATTGCTGGCTCTGAGGGGCTCACATGGTGTCTGCTGCCTGAGCCGGGTGGGGGCTTCTCCTCCGTCTTGCAGAACAGACCTTGACCATGAACCACTAGGTCCCCTAGTCTGGCTTAGAGCCCTGCAGGCTGAGGCAGGACCAGCCCTCCCCAGCCTGGATGACCCCCCTGTCCCTCTTCAGCCTAGTGTCCAGGGGCCTCCTCCTCAGGCTTCGCGGTCCTGGTTGTCTCTGCCCCTTGGACCCATCCCTGCCAAGGAGCCCTGGGCAGCTGGCCTGGCAGCGAGCTCAGAGTCTGGGCTGCTTTCCAGGCCACCAGGGGGTCACTTCTGTCCCTGTCTTGTCATGGCACACTCATCCACAGCTCACCTTCCCTGCGCCCCTGCCACGAGCCTCTTGCAAACCCCCTTTCTTTGCTGTGGACCCCCACCCCTCCAGACTTCCTCTCCCTGCCAGGGGTTCGTCCTCTGAGGGCAGGGATGCCTTAGGACATTGTGGAGTCACTGTGGAGCAAGGGGCCCCCGCCCACATCCTAAGGCATGGCAACGACAGTGTGTAGCTGGTAACTCTCAGCACCTGTCCCAAGTGATTCCCAGGAGGCATCCGGTCTCCTGGGGGGGGTCTGCCTTCTGTCCCCTCTGACCCACCACCCTCTAAAAGCATAAATCCTGCTGTGTCTCTCCCCTGCTTGAGACCCTCCAGCGGCCCTCCCCTTGTTCTCAGAATGAGATGCACCCTCAGCACGGATGCCTGTCCTCACAGGGTCTCCGCCACCCCTCCCCCTGGCCTTCTCCCCTCAAGCTCACTGCCCTCTGCCCCCTCCATGCCAGCCATGTCTCCTCCTACCCCCACCCCACCATGGCCAACTCCTCCTCATCCTTCAGACCTCAGCTCAAATGTCATCTTCTCCCAGAGGCCCTCCCTGATCATCTCGTCTAAAGATGGCCACCCTGTGTATGCTGTCTAGAATTTAGACACAATCCACTTATCATAAATTTACCTTTCTGAAGGATGCAATTCAGTATTGCTGGTATGTCACAAGGCTGCACAACCATCACTAATTTCAGGACCCTTCCGTCACCCCCAGAAGGAACCCTGTACCTGGCAGGCATCGCTCCCCACCCTGCCCGCCTCTGGCCTTGGCAACCACTAACCTGCTTGTGTCTCCGATTTTCCTAGTCTGACAGTCACCTAAATGGAATCGTACACGTGGCCTTTTCCATCTGGCTTCTTCCACTGAGCATAAGTATTTCCAGGACTCAGCATTTCATCCCTTTTTTATGGCTGAATGATGTGCCATCGTGTGGTCATGCCCATCCTGTCCACTGTCCTGCTGGTCCCCTCCTGGCAACCATCCAGCGTGTGCTGTGCTCTCTCTGCCTCCCCTTCCCTTTTTCCACCTCCTGGAAGAGACGCCTCCTCTGAAGGAAAGGCCTGGCTGTGCTCCTGGCTGTTTGGGCCAGCTGGTGCCGGGCATGGAGGGGTGCTGGGTGGATGGGCAGGGTGTGTACGGGGCGGCCTCTGCCTGAGATGCCGGTGGTGCCCACAGGTAGTGCTGTGGAGCTCACTAGTCTGGACCAGGCTGATGGCATCTTCCTGCCCGCGCCTGCCTGTCTCCGGCAGGGAGCTGTGTCCTAGGAGTGACCACTGGCTAATGGCCAACCCTGCAAGGGTGTGGCAGGGGGGACACCCACATTCCTTGCCCTGAGGGCCCCATGGGACAGAGCCTGGTTGCTGCCAGCTGATAATACACCTCCCATGGCTTTCTGCCCATCCTTGACTGACCTGCATCTCGGGGTCAACATGCACACCAATACCGCAGGCCCTGTCTCGGGGCTCCAAGTCCAGAAAGACGTTTGTGCCTCATCTGATCTGGCAAGGCCCCAGATGCCTCTCTGGCCAGCTGGCCTCTCCCAGGCCCTCAGCGCATGCTCCCCAAAGGCCTTCTGCCCAGAGCTGTGCCCCAATCCCACAGGCCTCTGAGCTCGACCTTCAGCTGACCTGTACTGGCCTGGAAGGGTTTGGTGTTTCATATACTTGTCCCCAGGACACAGGCGAGGGATTTGCTCACTCAGGCCCTGGCTCGCGGCCTGTGCTCGGTGACATGTTGTCCTTCCAGCCTCGGCCAGGCTTCATGTCCCCTGTGCCCCTCACTCACTGAGTGACCTCAGCCAAAGCACGCGGACCCTCGGAGTCTCAGCTTCAAGAGCACGAGGGCTAATGCGGTGCTGCTCTGTAGCTTCGAGGCCGAAGTGTGACAGGGATCTGAGAGTCCTCTGGGATCTTAAAACACTGGGCCTTCTGTCCCCCAGAGGTGACGTGGATGGAAGTGGGTGAGAGAGCAGGAGCAGGCCCGAGACCCTGCCGTGCATCTGGTCTCATTGCAAACCCCGTTTCCTGGGGGCCCAGGGCGGTGTGGGGCTGCCTCAGCTCCCAAGGATGGGGTGGAGAGGGACGTGAATTCAGACCTGAATGACCTGGAGCCCATGCTTTTCCCACGTGACCTTGTGACCGGGTGATTTTCACTTTTTTCCATATGTTTTTGGAAGGCATTTGGGCACCTTTTGTATCAGTCAATCATGCCGAGGCCTGTTCCTGGCATGTAGTAGGTGCTCAATAGATGTGTGGACGATTGAGTGAATGAATGAAAACCATGAAGCCACCTTTAGACCCACGTGGGCACAGGCTGACTGCTCACACAGAGGAAACCCAGCCCCGCCTAGTCGCTGGGCCTGATGCACCAGGAAGGAAAGGACTGTGACCGGAGGAGTCTAGAGCAGGCCCAGGGTGCCTGGCCGGTGAGGGCCAGCGCCCCCAGGCGCGATGACGCGTGGCCCTTCTTGGACCCTTCTTTGCTCCCCCACAGCCTCACCGGGAAGTTTCTGTTATTTCCCCTCTTAAGCACAGCGTGTGTTGAACTTGAGGACGATTGGCACTTCCCCCTCGGCCCGAAGTACACATCTGGGAGCCAAGGGGGAGCATGCCTGACATTCAAACCAAGTTTGGGGCGACCTCCCAGCGCATACCTGGGAGAAAAAGCTGTCTGCGGATGACACACGCCTCCAACAGTGGCCCTGCTATGGAACAGACCCTCACTCAGCCCGAGCCAGGCAGTGTCTGTCCCCACCAAGAGGATGCTTTTCTCCACTGCAGGTTCCCAGGGACACCTCGGGCAGCCAAAGCAACACAGGGATGCAGCTGCAGAGTACGGGGTGTGGGGGTGGCGAGAGAGAGGAGGACACTGTGCCCTTATGAATCTCAGGTCTGTTTGCGTGCCTGGGGGCCGGGCAGGGACTGGACTGCCTGCCAAGGACCCCCTTTCTCATCTACATTGAAGACCACAGGCTCTGACTTGGCCTGGCTTGCGGGAGGAAGCCACTGCTTTGTGACTGCTGGGCAAGCCCAGCCAGGGCTGTCCCCCAGGCCTGATCAGCGGGGCGCTGCCTGCTGGGCTGCACCCCACCCGAAGCTGGACCCCACCTGTGTGCTTCGACTCAGTTGATGCTGGGCCAGGGCCGTCTTCAGGCCTGGCGCCTCCAGCCCATTGGGTGATGCCACCTTGAGAGGAGCATCATGGAGCCCCTCCGGCCTCCGTTTCCCCATCTGTCATGGGGAGAGGGTGGTTGGGAGACTGGGTGAGAACTGTGGTGTGGGAGGTGGCTTCAGGGGTGCAGGCATTAGCATAAAAACAAGGCCTTTCTTGTCACCGATGGTCTAGGTAGCTTTGTAAGATGGCCCCCAAGGGTCCCCTCCTCCTGGTATTCTTGCTATACGTGACCATCCTCTCCTTGACGGGAGCTGGACCTGGTGGCTCTTTCTAACCATAGAAAACCGCAAGAACGGTGGGACGTCTCCCTCTGGCTTTTTTGGCTTGTTCCTTCCGATGGAGCCAGCTGCCTTGTCCCGAGCGGCCGTGGGGAGAGGTCCACGTGGCTGGGAACCGAGGGCTGCCTCCAGGCACCAGCCTTCGAGGACCTGAGGCACTCAGGCCTGTGAGGAGTGGAGTCCAGCCGACAGCCCCTGAGCAGACCTGGGCCCACATGAAGCCTGAGAGGGCTGCCACCCAGGCCCCTACCATGCAACACCCAGCACCAGAGGCACCTGGCCGAGCCACATTCCGATGCCAGACCAAGGAAAGTGAGGAGATAGCAGCATTGTCTTAAACCCTGAAGCTTGGGAATTATTTGTCACCGTCACATAGGAGCCAGGTTGGCACTTCTCTGCTTTCATTCCCAGGCTGGCAATGCTCCCTGGACTCAGCCTGAACCCCAGGCCAGTGCCCCAGGGCCCAGGAGTCTCACACCCAGCACTGCTGTGAGGACCCAGCTACCTCGAGGGCCCGCCAGCCGTTTCTCTCCTTGCGGGTATCACTCAGTTCTCGGCTGGCTTCCTGAAAGCTAGAGATGGACACAGAGGCCATCACTACCCAGCAGCCACCTGTCTGCGCCCCAGGGACAGCCTGGCTCTAGCAAGGACAGCAAGCTGGGCTGTTCCCCCAGAGTTTATTTCCATCCCCCTTCTGGGACAGCTGCTTCTGTAGGCTCCCGCATCCGCACCAGCACGCGATGTCGGTGTGAATGCTTGCACTGAGCCACCTGCCCAAACATCAGGGGAATTCTTTAACTGTAAGAAGACAAGTCCTTGGGGACGGGCCACTTTGACGCAGGGCTGGGTGCATCTATTATTTTCAGAATAAAAATATCTCACACTTGTCAAATTTTAAAACGTTAAAAAAAATCAAACCCATCAATACATCCTGTGATTCCTTTTTCTACCCACCTGAGATAGGTGCACTCTCACCCTGGGCTGTACCCTCCTCTTTCAAATATTTGCCAACCCATGTGCTCACTCACTGATCTCACTGTCATTTTAATTGGCGATTCTTCTAATGCGGTGGAGCCTTGTTTCAAGCATTTGTCACTGATACTTCTTCTTTGGTGAACTTCTGGTTCAGGTTCTTTGCCCCTTTCCTACCTTTGGGGAATCTAATATACTTTTTTTTTAAAATTGACTTTGGCCCCCATGACCTTCCACTGGCTGGCAGCAGGCCTGTGATTAGGTTAGATTGGAGGCAAGAGGGATTTTGCAGATGTCATTAAAGTGACTAATCAGCTGATTTAAATACTGTAAAGAGATGATCCTGGATTATCTGAGGTGTCCAGTTTAATCACAGGAGCCTTTAAAAGCAGAGAGATGTGGCAGACGGAAAGCCAGAGACCCAGACTCATCTTACAGCAACGACAGAAAGCAAGCTCTTTCTGTGTTCACGTTGCAAATGCTTTCTGTACATGCTGTGTTTTTTCAAGTGTGTCATTCGTTTTTTAAACTTCGCCCTCAATTATATTTAATCCTGCTGATTTCACGATCAGAGTTCCATTTTGGGGGATGTCCTTTGTGGTCACCTCCACGTATCCCACACACATGGCAAAACAGATTCCTACGCCGCGGTCCCCAGAGCTGCGGATTCCGTAGGTCGGGGAGGGCCCAGGGATTTGCATTTCTAACCAGCGCCCAGGTGCTGCCGACGCTGCAGGGCCGGGGGTGGGGACCGTTCTTTGAGCACTCGGGTCTCCAGGCCCTAGGAGGGTCCTTAAGGCCCCTCCCAGGAGGAAGGAAAGCTGATCCGCCTTCACACTGTAGAATTCCGTTCTCATTGGCTGGTAGCGAAGGGCATCCCCTACGTCACAGTGCTGTTCGCTCCTCCTCCCGAACGCCAGGGGCGGGGATACTGCGCCTGCGCAGTGGAGCTCGGCGCTTTAGTTTTGAGCTTCTGTGAGGGTCCCGGCAGCGAGCGGTGACCTCATGGCGGAGTCCGAGCCTCTTCTAAGCCGGGTCCGCGGCGACCGAGGGCGCGACTGCCCGGCGGGCGTACCCGCTTGCCGCAGCGTCCAAGTCGGCCCTGGTGAGCGGCGGCCCAGGGAGGAGGCAGGGCCGCGCGGGGGTGGCGCTTGGGGGTCCCATGGCCCGCGCCGCGTCGCTGCTGTGACTGCGGGCGCGCCCCCCACGGCCGGCCGAGGTCTGAGAGGGCCCGAGCTGCGCGGGACGCGGGGCTAGCCGCCTTCCGGAGGGCGGGGCGCTGCGCCTTGCGACCCCGGCGCGGAGTTGGGGACGCCGGTGGCAGCGCTCAGGCGCTGCGGGCTGGTGCCTGTCCCGGACCAGCCGGGCGGAGAGGGCCTCGCGGGCCTCGCCCAGCCCCCGGTCACGCTGCCTTGGGCAGCCAGCTGGCCCTCTACGGCCCCCTTGGAGTGCCCGGGGCGGATCCAGACCACTTCCTTTTCGTGGATCGCCTTGCCGATTCCTCCGGGGCAACAGTTCCACTTTCCCGGTTCTTATGGGGGAAACTGAGGCACAGAGAGGGTTGTTTCCCTCCCCAAGGTCACACGGCCAAGAAGTGGCCCAGGTGGGATCCGAACCCAGCCTGGAGTAGCTTGCGAGTCCTTTTGCTCGACCTCCTCACTCCTGGCCCCAGGAGTTTCCCCAGTGACCAGTCCTCGCCACCCCGGGGTTGGGGCCAGGCCTCTCCAGACCGGGGGCAGCTCCCTCCCTTTGCTCTGTGCAGCTCCCTCCTGGCCTTCCTGTTTACCCGCAGAGAGATTGCCAAATCCCCAGGAGGAAGGAAGGCAGGGAGGGTGGAGCCCACCCATCCCTGTGGGCCTCAGTCTCATTTTATGGAGGGGGAAACTGAGGCCCAGAGCATCTCCAGGACCTGTCCAAGGTCACAGCCCTGGGACCTGGCGCTGCCATGGCTAGCACTAGGCTGGGCACTCCTTCCAGGCCCCTTTCCTGCTCTGCCTGGGAGGGGCCTGTGGTATGTGCCCTTCCATGGAGTGTCAGTGGCAGGGCTTGACAGGAGAGATGAGAAGGCTGGAGGCTGAGGCGGCCGCCTGCCTGCCCCTCTCAGAGACTGTCCCCAGAAAGCCCATCCAGCCCGTGCCGGGCCTCACAGGGCCCTGGACAGGGCTTATGGTGGCATTCAGGAGCCCAGACTTTTTGTCTGGGGGTCTGGGTGCCTTCCTCTGCTGCCACTTCCTGGTTGTGTGACCATGCCAGCTCGCCTAACTCTTCTGAGTCTCCATGAAAGGGGCCCAGTTGCAGGTGCTGCCCCGAGGGGTGCTGGGGAGTCCGAAGGGATCTGTGGCTGGCCTGCAGCTCGGCCTGGGCCAGCCTGGGGAGCTGGTGCCATGATCACTGCAGGTCCCGGCAGATGAGACGGCAGTGGAGAGACAGGAGCCAGGGCAGGGGTGGGAGGGTGCTTGGTGCAGACGCTGTGGCCTCAGCGAGGGCTTCTGAGAGTGTGAGCAGGCTTCCCTGCCAGGCTGCTGGGTGGCTCAGGAGACCTGGGGGCATCGGAGACAGAGTGGCTCATTCAGTCTCTGCCCAGCCCCCCTCAGGTGGCTCCTGGGTGGGACCCTGTGCTCGGGGCTGTGTGTCCTGTCCTATAGTCAGACACTCTTCCCAGCGAGGGTGGGGCCCCGCCGACCCCAGGGAACCCTGCAGCTGGGTCCTTTCCACTCAGCCCCACCTAACAGGCTGTGGCCACAGGGCGAGGATAGTGGTTCTCTCTTCTTGTTCTTACTGGTTATGAAAACGCTGTGGGGAGGGCAGGGGGTTGCTGTGCTATAAAAGGGCTTTTGAATAATAACAATAGCAAATGCTACGAAGTTACTGCGCCCAGCAGCACTTGAGTTACAGTAACCCATTCAGTCTGCACAGCTGCATTCAGTCTGTGGCGCAGGGTCTTCATGGAGCTGAGGTGCAGAGAGGTCGAGGGGCTGGCCCAGGGTCACACAGGGAGTGGTCGGGTTGTGCAGCGCGGAGCCTGGAGCAAGAGGGATGGGGATTTAGATCCCGATGTTGCAGGGGGGAGGCTTTGGGCAGGGAGAGTGGTCCAGCGTGGGTGTGGGATGCAGCGTTTGGGCCCCTGTGGTCCTCTGGCTCTGTTCTGCCGGTCACTCCCACCTGCTGTGGCCAGCGGTGGTGGGATGGGGTGCTGACAGGCGATTGCCACCTGATGAGTCCCTGGACCACCAAGGTGGAAGACAGTGCTCCTGATAGGGCTCAGCCTGTGTGAGGGCTTGGAGGCCTTGGAGAGCTTGGCCTTGGTGGAGCCAAGTTCAGGGTGAGTGGCAGGGAGGGCCCTGGGTGGAGGAAGCTGCAGGAGGAGGCTGGTGGGCAGAGGTGGGCACCCTGAGTGCCAGGCTGAGGGTGGAGCCTTTGTCCTGTAGCAGGGGACCCGCAGGAAGCCATGATGTGCATGTGAGTGGCCTGGACAAGACCCCTCTGGCTGCTGCAGGGCGGGAAAGGGGGCTGGTGCTGGGGCTGCAAAGCCTGGCGGGATGGGCCTTCCTGAGGTTTGGTGCTCTCGGGGCTGAGGGCCTGACCCAGGACTTCACAAACCAACAACTGAATGCCGGGCGAGACTGTTGGATGAGCGCTGGACAGTTCCCGGGGCACCCAGTGGCCTTGGCCTGCTGTGATGGCGGCTTGCCTGGGACTGAGCCCCTTCAGCTACCCCCAGGCCTGGGGCCGGAGTGAGCCTAGGCCCCCAGCTGCCTGTCTTCTTTTCTTTTTCTTTTTTTTTTTTAAGATTTTATTTATTTATTTCTGGAGAGAGGGGAAAGGAAGGAGAAGGAGGCAGAGAAACAACAACGTGTGAGAGAGACATTGCTCTGTTGCCTCTCGCACGCCCCCAACTGGGGACCTGGCCCACAACCCAGGCCTGTGCCCCGACCGGGAATTGAACTGGTGACCTTTGGGTTTGCAGGCCAGCACTCAGTCCACTGAGCCACACCAGCCAGGGCTCTGCCCGTCTCCTCTTGTCTCAGAAGCTGTGTCCATTGGTCTCTCCAGGCTGAGACTCCCCCGGGGTTAGGTCACACGGACAGCGTGGTGGGCCCGTGCACTGTGCTCTCGATGAAAAGACCCTTTCCCTGTTCGCACCCTGCCCCACACTGGGCGGGACACTGAGGGGGTTGTCTTCTGGGTGGGAGCAGACACGCAGAAGGTGAAGGGCATTTCCTTCCGGAGCCTGGGAGAAGAGGCCGGGCTCTTTCCTTGACCTTGGGGAGCGGCATGGGATGCCCTCCCTCACCCCTGTGTGTGTCCTTTCTGCCCCCAGGGCCCGCGGCTGGACGGGATGTGTGCTTTGACCAGGCTGTGGTCTTCATCGAAGATGCAATCCAGGTGGGCGGCATCTGCTCCTGCTGCCTGGGCCTGGGCCTGTCCGGGGCTGTGGGGCCTGGCTGAGGGCTGCCCCAATGGGACCTTTGCTCCTTGCTGTCCACGGGCTAGAGCCAAAGTCGGCAGACCACAGGGTCAGCATCACCGTGATGGCCCGGCCTCCTCGAGTCCGCCCTAACTGGGTGCTGGGATCCCTGTTGAGCCCCGAGCCGTTGGCTCTATAGGGTTGCTGCCTCCCGCAGACCTGCTGTCTGCTGCCTGTCTCCCGTCCTGAGGAAGGTGCCCAAAGATGGCAGGACCCTCCTCTGCCTGCAAGTGCCACACAGGCTCAAGTAGGGAACTAGAACATGGAAGTGAGCAGTGTCCCATGAGTGAATCAGGCTGGGGCGTCCTGGGGGTGACGCGGGTGAAGTGGGGGGAGGGCCTGGCACAGAGGAGAGGGCCTCGAGGCCACACTGAGGGCCCAGCTATGGGTGCAGAGCGGGAGTGCCCCCTCGATGGGCCTGCCTGCCCTACAGCGTGGCACAGTGGGTCTTCACTGGTCACGATGAACACCTTGCCCATGTGCTGGGTGGCAGCTCACACTGTGACCCACAGCCTGTGTTCTGCCTTGGGCCTGCACGTGGCTGGCTGTGCTGTGTGGCACCCAGGGGACCCCTGCTGACACTCCCCTCTATGACCTTCTAGTACCGTTCCATTAACCACCGCATGGACGCTGGGTCGATGTGGCTCTACCGCTGGTATTACTCGGACACAAGCCAATGGTGAGCGCTCCCATCGGGGCGGGGTTCCTGCACCCTGGGGCCTCGGCGGGTGCCCCATCCCCTCAGTGGAGAAGGTGCTATCTCCTGCCTGTATTGGAAGGGAGCCCACCAGTAGACAGAAAGGCTTCTCTGGTGAGGGCTTCTTCCCAGAACATTCCAGGCAGCCATGGCGATTGAGTTTCTGCCCGATTAGTGTTTCCTGACCACCAAGTGGCCACGCGTGGTCCCACCCTGTCCCGCTGCCCTGTGGGTGTTCTGTCCACTGATCTACTTTTTGGCCCAGAGTGTGGCTGGTTCTCACATTTTAACCTTTTTCTGACCCCTTCCCAGGATTCTGAGCTTCATCATTTTCTTGATCCTGTCTTTGGCTTTTATTGAGATCCCTTCCTCGCTCACCAGCACCTCGGATGTCCGCTACCGCTCGGAGCCTTGGAACCCGCCCTGCGGCCTGACGGAGAGCATCGAGGGCCTGTGCCTGCTGGTCTTCGTGGCTGACCTCTCCGTGAAGGTGAGGGGGCGCCCCTGCTGCTGCTTTTCTGAGTCATTTTGAAGGCCCTGGAGCTGCCTGTGCCCTTTGACCCTCGGAACAGAGGCCTCCGTTCCTGAGAATTCTGGGCCTGGGGCGGAGGCCGTGGCCCTCTCAGAGGGTAAACTGTGTCGAGTGCCGAGTCAAGGGCGCCCAGCCTTGGGGGAGCCCTGGACGTGGCGAGGGCCTGGCAGTGAGGATGCATCCCTCCCAGGCCCTCCTCCGCCCCACACCCCTCCCCCGCCTCCTGCCCTGGGATGGAAGGGCACAGGGAGGGGCTGCACTCAGCTGCCCCTGAGACCCAGGCCCTCCAGCAGCTGGAGCTGGGCCCTGCCCGGCTCACTTGAGCTTCTGAGTCAGAGCTTCAGAGGGGCCTGGGCTTGCCGCTCTCCTCAAAGGAGCGCTCCTGCCTGCAGGCTCCGGTCACCTGACCCTGAACGTCAGTCCTGCCGTGGGAGGGGCGGCTTGGCCTCTGGTTGCTGACCAAGAGGGGCGTGGGTGGCTGTGTGACTGAGGCCCTGGCAGTTTTTTATTTCTGTTTTTAGTCCATTGTGTGGTTGGGAGGGCTTGGGGTTTTTCACACCGGAACTGAAGCTGGTGAGAAGCACTCATTAGCATTTTTTGAATGGTCAGAGTTCTTGAAAGGGGACAGAGTGCACATTTCTATCTTCAAGCTGTGGCTTCCGTGACCTCTGAAGGCACTAGTGAAGGTGGGAAATAGCAGTTAGGTGAAGACAAGATCCCACCCTCCCAGGATGCGCTGGCACCCCAGCCCCCTGCTGGGTGCCCTCTCCTCGCTCTGTTTCCTAGTCTTTCCACCACGAGTCGTGCCTTTGCATTTGGCCGCGCAAGCTAAATTGATGGTTGGCTCAGCAGAGCGGGAAGCCAGCGCCTGAGCTGACGAGTGCCAAGCTCAAGGTCACTAGTTGCCCAAAGTCCCTCGGGGCTTCGAAGGAGCTCGGCTCCCTGCTCCCCAAGTTGTGTGGAGCCTGCACGGGCTGCGGTGCTCCGTGCTCCGACCACGCGGCTTTGCTGGGCCTGCCGACAGCCTTGACTGGCCATGGGGCTTCCCGCTCACCCACCGTCTCCCTTGCAGAGCTACCTGGTAGGGTGGGCCCAGTTCCGGAATAGTCTCTGGCTGCTGGCCTACTTCGTGGTGCTGGTCGCATCTCTCCTGGACTGGATGGTGTCGTTGGGTCTCGTCTGCCAGGAGGTAGGTGGTAAGGCGGCTCCGAGATGGGAGCAGGGGACCTGGGGCCGGCCGTGGGGCAGAGCTGCCCAGGTGAAGGGTGGGCAGGGCCCCGACAGCAGAGCCCCCGTGAGCAGGCGGCCCAGCCTCTTTGGCGGCAGCACCATTGTCTCCCCTCAGAGCTCCCGGGAGCACAGTCGGTTTGGGGACACCTGTGTCCATCAGGGCTGGTTGGGGACGCAGAAGCCCAGGTGACCCCGAGGTGCTTTAGTGGACAGGATTGGACACGAGGACTTTAGCAGGTGCTGAGAAACTGAAAGGCCGTAAAGGGACCCAGCGGAACTCGGGGAGAGCTCCAGGAACCCCCACTCCTTCTGGGCTCCCAGAGCTGGGACCGACCCTCTGGCACTGGCTGGCGGGTGCTGGCACCACCAGAGGCTCCATGAGGTTGGCTCTGGGCGTACAGGAAGCACAGGGAGGCTGGCTGCCCTGGGCGCTGTAGGAACAGAAAGGTCCCACGTCCCTCCTCCTGCCTCCCAGTCTCTCCATGGCTCCCACGGGCAGAGTGGAGCAGGGAGCAGCTGCCGAAGGAGGAATGCCAGGGGGGGGTCCCAGCACCCACACGTCCCTCCCACTGTCCCGGGGAGCACCCACAGCCTGCGCTTTCCCCTAACACGGAGCCGGCCTCCTTCCCACAGCACAAGAGCCCCGCCTCCAAAGGGAGCTGAGATCAGCCCAGCCTCACTGGCTTGTTTCTGAGGGACGGTCATTGTGTCCAGCTTACCAGCCACTTGACCGTTCTGGGGCCTCGAGCCTAAGTTGTGCAGCTCACCGCCCTGGGCTGTGTGTGAAATCGGGAGGGGAGCCTGGCTCACGTACACACACGCGCACCTGTGTTGCTGCTGGTCGTGGTCCTCACTGAAATTTATAGCTTCCTCCCGCTCCCCACCCACCTGCTTCCCAGCTTGTCTGCATCCTTTACCTGGGGGGCCCCTGTTCATTCCTGAGGGGCCTGAGTCCTCCTTGGTCCTGCCTTTTGGGTCACTGGCTCTTTCTGGTAGTGTTCACTGTTGGACGTGCCTGGGAGGACCCCTGACACAGATCCCCCCGCCCCTCTGGGCAGGAGCCCCCCAGTCTGTCTGTACCCCACCCCTTTTCATGAGCAGTTAGGGTATGTCCCAGGTGGAAGCACCTGCCTTAGAAACAGGCAGTTCCCGATCAGCAGGGGGTGACACGGTCAGCCTTGTTTCTAAGACAGGACACTCTGTAGGAAGTGAGTCTGGGATTGAGAACTTGGATTAGAGGTTGAACTTGGGGGTCCAGAGCAGGAATGTGGTACCGAAAGCCACAAGGCTGCCAGGGCTTCAGGTCGGAGAGCGGAGAGGCAGCGGCTCAGGGGCCAGGCATGGAAATGGCCCGAGGCGCCAGGTGGGGGGCAGGCAGCACCAGTGGACAGAAGGCCGTCCTGGGCTCTGAGGCCTGGAGGTCACCGTGGGTGGGTCCAGCGCCCTGGACAGGTGGCCTGATTGTCTGGGACAGGATTGGCTGGGGCAAGAGCAGGGACACATGGGATAAGGGAAGGGCGGGTGCCGTTGTATGTGAGTGAAGGGTGCTCGAACTTGCGGTGCGTTGAGGGGGAGAGGGTGCCTGAGGGAGTCCATGGGAGGCTGGGGGCCCTAGGACGGAGGGGGCGCAGGGCCCTTCGGTCTGATGGGGTGAATGAGGGGAAGGAGAGCCTGTGTGTGCCCCTGCGTGTGTGCGCACTCAGGGAGGGTGCGGGCTTCCTGCCAGCTCCCTTCTCTGAGGGAGGCGAGGCCCAGAGCGCAGAGAGGGGCGTGAGGGGAGGGGGCGGCTGAGGAGAGAGGAGGCATGGCATAGCCCCCAGAGGGTGGGGCAGCCCCCACAGCAAGAGCCACGTGGAGTCTGCTCTGAGAGGTGTGCTGGCCCCCTCTCTGGGAGGGACACCGAGCCTCTGCAGGGCTGGGCAGGCTGGGGCAGCGAGGATGTCCGAGTGGAAGCCAGGGCTGTGACCGGAGCGGGAGCAGCTGGGTCTCTGCCGTTTGCGCAGCTCCTGTGGCAGGTGTGGGGGGACCTGGGAGCCCGTCCCTGGCCTTCAGGGCCCTGGCCTCTTTCAGCCCCTGCGGCTCCGGCGGCTCCTGCGGCCCTTCTTCCTGCTGCAGAACTCCTCCATGATGAAGAAGACACTCAAGTGCATCCGGTGGTCGCTGCCAGAAATGGCCAGGTGGGCTCTGCCCCTCCCTGCCCTGCAGTCTGGCACCTGGGCTCCCTCGCTGGCCCCTGCATCCCTGGGCTCCTCCCCTGGACATCTGTGGCCGTCAGTCCCTGGGTCCTGGCACCCCCTCAGCCGCCCTGCACGGCTCAGATGGCCTCCGAGTCCGGGGGCCTCACACCGTCCCCGCTGTGGCTGCTGCCCTCCCTCCTGCTCCCCTTTCACCTCACCCCTAGTTGTCCCCCTGCCCCCAGTCCCCTCCCCCAGTGGCTCATGTGGCTGACCCCTGGCTGTTGGACCTAGGTGGATGGAAGTGGGCTTTCCCCTCAGAGTCCCTGGGGTCCTTGGACCCCCTGGTCACGTCTCTGCCAAAGACAGAGGCTTGCTGAGGGCAGGACCCCACTCTGAGCGCGTGGCGGCCCGTGGGGCAGAGGGAGCACCTGCCCCAGGAGCCGGCTGCAGGGAGCCCCTTGGCAGCCCGGTCCCTCGTTCTTACCCCATGTGGCGCCTGGGTGTCTGCCCGGCATTGAGCACTGTGTTCCCTCCCAGCGTCGTGCTGCTGCTGGCGCTCCACCTGTGTGTCTTCACCATGTTCGGGATGTTGCTCTTCACGGGAGAGAAGGTACCCACCTTATCTGTTGCGTGCTGGGGTTCATCGAAGGGTGGGCCCTTGGTTAACCCGCCTCGCGGGAGCCCTGCTGGGCGCCCCTTGGGCCAGCAGAGGTGAGGGCCGCCTGCCCAGCTCACAGCTGGGGCTGGGCTGAGAGAGCAGCGTGTGACTGGAGTGGGAGGGTTGGGGGGTGATCGGGGGGCGGGGCAAATAGCTGCGCATCTTGGTTGTGGTGCCAGCCCAGCTCCCCCACTGATGGAGTTCAGAGGACAGGGTGACACTGGCCCGCCTGTGTGGGCTCCTTGTCCTCAGCACCCCCAGGCCCGATGCAGCTTGGCCCAGAGAGCAGGTCAGAAATAGGTGCCTCCCCTACCCCCGCCCAGGGAGAGAGAGGGGTCAGGGAGCCCCTGGCTGACAGGAACCGGGGCCACGAGTGCCCTCCTGAGCCTGAGTTCCTGTGAGTCCCGTGAGCCCCCACCCGACTCTGGAGCCAGCGAGGCCCCTGATGGAGAAAGGGTGGCCGTCCCAGGGCCAGCTCTCGTCCGCCTGCCTAGGCAGTCTGCGGTGGGGTTCCCGGGAGCCCGGCCCGCTGCCCCTCCTGGCCCTGGCCTCGCCTCACGACATACACCTTGCCGTGTGTGGTGTCAGGCTGAGAGCCCCCTGCTGGCCCCTGCGTGTGGTCTCCCGGTCCCTAGGCCCTGACACTGTCAGCCGGGCCCACCCAGAGCTTTTCCCCATGGTTCCGAGCGGGCCTGCTCTGGGGGCTGGTGACGGTGTGGGTAGGCGTCTTCCCTGGACGCTGGCCCTTGTTTGGTCTTGTCCGGCCTGGAGCTCATGGCCTGCTGGGAAGCGAAAGGAGAGGCAGGACGAGCGGCCGAGGCCAGGGTGGGGGTCCCGCTGGGTGGGGCGGCGGCACGCGTGGCTCCTCAGCACTGCCACGTCCACTCTCAGCAGGACGACAGGCAGGACAGGGAGAGGCTGACCTATTTCCGCAACCTGCCGGAGGCCCTGACCTCGCTGCTGGTGCTGCTGACCACCGCCAACAACCCCGATGGTGGGTGCGCCGTGGGGCCGGGGCTGGGGGGCATGGGGCGGTGGTGAGTGGGCGGTGGGGGGGGTTTGGCCACTGCCCAGTGGGGAGCCCACCGGAGGCGCCCGAGGCCTCCCACTTGACGGGTGGACGGCCTTGGATTCCCTCCCTCCTACCCTTCCCTCCTTTCTCGTCCTTTTTCCTCTTTTGTTCCCTTTTCTTTCTCTTTCATCGGCTCCCTCTGTGTCCTCTTCCTCTTCTCTCCTGAGTCCCCTAAGGAGCTAAAAACAAATGGTGTTCTTTACGCGGTGATGAATGGCAGTGTGTTCAGGGGTCCCCCGCCCCAACCGTGGCCTCCGGAGACTCGACTCAGCAGAGTGCGGGTCTCAGGTGGCCATGGCACTGCCACTGGGCTGCCGTTGGGGCCCCTGTCTGCTCGCGCCAGAGGTGTGGCCAGGATGGGGCACTGTAGTCCTTGAAGGCTTGCCTGTGGCCTGGCCACCTGGGCTGGGCTTTTTCTCTCGGGCTCAGGGATGGTCACCGACCATGGGGACCTTCCCAGGAGGGCAGCCCTTGGCTTCTGTACCCAGAGGAGTGCAGTGGCCCCGTGCACTGTTCCCGCGCGTCCTGAGAGGCCCAGCGTGTCGCCCAAGGGAGAGCTGAACTTTCAGTCTGTGGGGAGGGGTTGGTCTCGGGGCACATTCCAGCTCAGCACAAGGTATAAGTGTCCTTGGAAGGTAGTGAGCTCCCCATCACCAGGGGCGTGTGAGCAGAGGTGTGAGGACCGGGGTTGGGCACAGAGGCCTTGCAGCTCTCCCACGCAGGCCCTGTCTAGGGGGAAGGCGGAGGGCCCGCGCAGCGATGGGAGCCACACAGGTGGGGAGCGTGTTTCAGGGTCTCCAATTTCCTTCTCAGTGATGGTTCCCGCATATTCTAAGAACCGTGCCTATGCCATCTTCTTCATAGCATTCACCCTGATTGGTGAGTCCAGGTGGGTCTGGGGGCGGCATCAGGGTAAGGGTCTGTCCCCTGTGACAGGGTCCCGAATGCTGCCCATTCCTGTGACCTCGCCTCACATTGACCCCCTGACCCCGTGACCTTACCTCACTTTGGACCCCTGACCCTATGACCTCACCTCACATTGACCCCTGACCCCGTGACCTCACCTCACATTGACCCTCCTGATCCTGTGACCTTGCCTCACATTGATCCCCTGACCTTGCCTCACTTTGGACCCCTGACCCTGTGACCTCATCTCACGTTGACCCTCAATCCCGTGACCTCACCTCACTTTGGCCTCCCATCCCTGTGACTTCCCCTCCACGTGGCCCACTCCGTGGTTTGCAGCCTGTGACCACTGGTGACCTCTGTCCTCAGCGCCCTTGGCCAGGCAGGCTGGTGGCACTGGCCTTGTACAGAGCAGGACAGGGAGGCAGGGTGAGTGAGCTGCCCCGGCTGCACTCCCTGCCCTGTGATTGTCGGGTCCTTCTGGCCGGCACCCGTGGGGTTTGCCGTGTGGCCCTTCCCCTCCGGGTGCTGCCCCTAGGCCTCGGCCCCCAAGCCGGCGGCCCCCCAACCATGGCGCTCTCCTCTTGAAGGAAGCTTGTTTCTGATGAACCTGCTGACGGCCATCATCTACAATCAGTTCCGGGGCTACCTGCTGGTGAGCCTGGGGCCTGCGCGCTGGTGGGGGGAGAGCAGGCCTGTGGGCCTGCGTCCGGTTCCGAGGGTGGGGGCGGGGGGGTTGGGGGGGAGGTGGGGTCCCCTTGGTCGCTGCTCTGCCCTCTGGCTCCCTCTGGTGGACTAGCTGGAGCTGTGTCGCACCTTGGTCGCTGCACTGCCCTCTGGCTCCCTCTGGTGGACTAGCTGGAGCTGTGTCGCACCTTGGTCGCTGCACTGCCCTCTGGCTCCCTCTGGTGGACTAGCTGGAGCTGTGTCGCACCTTGGTCACTGCACTGCCCTCTGGCTCCCTCTGGTGGACGAGCTGGAACTGTGTCACATCCTGCTCCCTCCTAACCTGTCCTCCCAGGGCTCCCCTCCCTTGCCCCCCTTCTTCTAAGGGAGGCTGCAAGGAGAATGCAGCTCCCAGGGCCCCTGACCCCAAACCCTCAGGGGGAGAGCTGGGCACACCAAGTGCAGTGAGAAGGAACCCCAATCTTCGTGGGTGACACAGCGGCTGGTGGTCATGTTCCTTTCTCTGTGACTGTCCTCTGGTGCCTACTGAGCGAGGGGCTGTTCCTGGCTGCGGGTGGGCAGGGCACCCTCAGAGGCTGCTGGGGCCCAGGGGCTGGCTGTCCTGGGTGGGCAGAGCCGGGCCCCTCAAAGGCGCCCTTCCTGCAGAAATCTTTCCAGGCCTCACTGTTCCGGAAGCGGCTGGGGACCCGGGCCGCCTATGAGGTCCTCTCCTCAACAGCAGAGGGGTGAGTGCGGGGCTCTGGGCCCCCTTCCCTGGGGACGTGGGGGCTGCAACTGGTGGGCAGTGATGTTCACGGGGCGCTTGCTCAGCACCACTCTGCCGAGCTGCCTGTGGACTCCATGGCTCTGCCTGGTCGCAGCCTCCAGGGTGCCCGTGGTCCCTGCATCTGTTAACTGTGTGTGTCCTCGTGACCCTCTGAGGTCCTGCGCTGCCAGGGGCCCAGCAGCTGTGTCTGCTCCCCCACCGGCGGGTGCCCTGTTCCCCAGTGGGTGCCGGGAACAGAGGGACCTGGGCTACGTCCCCACTGTGCCTGGTTGGGAGGCTGTGTCAGCCTGGAAGGCCCCAGTCCCGGTGGCACGTGAGTGCCCTGCTTCCCGGCCTCCTCGCTGAGATGATGGACAGTCTTGGATTTCAGACGCCAGGATGGCTGTGGCCTGCTTGTCATCGCGCGGAGCTGTGCAGAGCAGTGCGGGCCAGAGGTCGGGACATCTTGGGCACTGAGCCCGTGGACTCACGGGGTGGGTGTGTTTTTCCCCACAGAGCTGGGGTGAAGGCCCAGGACCTCCTGCTGGTGCTTCAGAAAGTCCAGGTGGACAGCACCCGGAAGCAAGCCATCATGGAGGTGCTGTCCCCGCCCTCCTGCCCTCCCTGCCCTCCCCACCCTCCTCGGCCTGTGCTGCTGGGCCCCTCCCTGTGGTCATGGGAGCCCATAGTCCCCTTTCCAGGACAGGGGTGTCATTTCAGCGAAGCTGGGGCGGAGCCAGGCTGGGTGGGGCTGGGGGTGGCGCCCCCTGCTCTGGGCCCCTCCTGCCCCTGGCCTGGCCGGCCCAGCTGACCTGTGCTCCCGCTTTGCAGAGGGTACGCTCCCATGGCAGTGGCCTGCTGTCAGCTGACGAGTTCAAGAAGCTCTTCAACGAGTTTGACAAGAGGGTGACCAAAGAGGTGAGTGGGGCAAGCGAGAGCCCCGCCAAAGGCCCACGCCAGGGCCACCCGGGGCGAGTGGGTGTTTGCAGTGTCTGTGGGTGGTGACCACCCAGGTGACTCTGTGACCAGTGCCCGCGCGGGCCGGCCGAGGGGCTCCGGCCCCAGGGTGGTAATTGGGAATGGAGACAGGTGGCTGGTGGCAGCTGGGGTTGGTTGACCTCACAAAGTCCCCAGAGGAACCGTCCACATGAGCTTCTTGTCTTTACGATAGAGCTGACCCTCTTCCTCATGTCCTCCCCCAGGAGGGTCTCAGTTTGTCTGAGGCCTCGGGCTCTTGTCCCCGATGCTGGTTTGTGGTCACCAGGGGGGCCTCGCCCTCCAGGTCAGCATCATGTCTGGGTGCCTCACTGCGTGTTAGGTGGCGGGTCCCGGGGGTGCGCGGAGGTGCTGGGGGACCGCTGAGGTGTCCCCAGGCAGTTTGGGGGTGGGGATGGTGCTCAGCAGCAGTGGAGTCTGACGTCTGCTGTGGACTCCGCACAGCCCTGTGTCATCGGCCGTAGCCTGGGGTCTTTGACAGTAGGGCCTATTGCCTCCTGGTCCTGGGGGCCGGGGGCTGGAGATGTAGCTTCCCCCTGAGGCCTCCCTCCTGGGCATGCAGACCCCAGACCCTCTCCCCCATGTCCACACTTGGCCGTCCCTTCGTGTGTGTCTGTGTCCTGAGCCCCTTCTTATGAGAACATCAGTCACATTGTGACCTTTTACCTAACACCTGTTCGAAGGCCCTTTCTCCGAACACAGGCACATGCCAGGGGCCTGGGGCTCAGGGCTCGAACAGAGGAATTTTGGGAACACATTCAGCCTACCACCGTTGTCAGCTTTCCAGCACGCACGTCCGCCTTTGCGGCTCCGGCTCCCGTTGGGGTTTTCTTAGGTTTCCTGGACTCTTTCCAGGTCACCCAAGCCAGGCCCTGCTTGGCTGTGGTCGTGTGGGGTGTCCCTTCTCAGTGGCGTTCTTCTGTGGGGTGCGGGACAGCAGGCCTCCACGGTGTCCTGGGTCTCGAGTCCAGAACTGTGACTTGACGTAGGAGTTGGGGCCCAGAGGTCTGCAGGGCTGCATTCATGGCAGGGGCAGGCTGAGGCAGCCGACCACCGCGTCCCCCCCCCCCCCCGTGGCTCCCCCCAGGGTCCCCGCTGAGGAAGCCTGACCTGGGGCTCCCCGCTGGGACAGAGCGGGCGTGGCCGGGAACTTGAGGGCCGAGAGGCAGGAGGTTAAGTAGCAACCGCTGTTGGAGTCCCGTCTGTGCAGCCTGGGTGTCATGTGCCCCTGAGACTGCAGGTGTGGTGTGCACGGACCCGAGGAAACGCTTCTCTCCGACACCTGCCCGGGGTGATGCGCCTTCCCCTCTGCACGTCCTGCCTCTCGCTGTTTGTGTGGGGGGGTGTGTTCTGTCTCTGCCTCCCTGATGCGGCGGCCTCAGCGCACGTGTGGCTGGGTGAAGAGCCCTGAGTGTTGAATCTGACCAAAGAAAATGTCCCCATGAGGCCAGAGGCCCCTGCTGGGACCAGGTGGGCGCGGGCACGTCCCCCTCTGCCCTCCATGGGGCTCTCCCCTGCTCGCTGCCCTGCTCAGCGTGGTGGCGGTGGTTGACCTGCACCTCTTCCGAGGGCTTTCACATCGTGGTTTTTGCCAGTGTGCCCTCGGTCACTTTCCACTCCCACCTGTCCCCGGTGCCCTTCTGTGCTGTGTTGCGTGTTCGCAGCTGCCAGTGCAGGGTTCCCCATGCCTTTTCACACCGCGCTCCCCACCCTGTGGTGCACGCTTCGCAATCCCGGGATGGCTGCGTGATGATGTCGTGTTGTGGTGTCCTCACGGCAGCCGCGTCTGGGTCATTTCTGCGCCCCCTCCCCCGCCCCGGGTTTCTAAAGACTTGAGGGACGTGTCCCTGGGTGAGACCATTCTGTGTCAGCGATGATGTCCTGGGGCCCACAGACTGGGGTTGAGAGCAGGCAGGGAAACGGGGGATCCCAGATAAGAGGGCGGGGCCGCGTCGGGCCCTCCTTTCTGAGCGTGCGTTCCCTCCAGCACCCGCCGCGGCCTGAGTACCAGTCCCCGTTTCTGCAGAGCGCCCAGTTCCTCTTCGGCCACCACTACTTTGACTACCTGGGGAACTTCATTGTCCTTGTGAACCTCGTGTCCATTTGTGTGAGTGTGGGTGTGCCTCGGAGCGGCTGCGGGAGGTGCCTCGCTCTTGCACCCCCCCCCCGCCCCCCCCATTACCTGCCCTCAGCCTGGCACATTAGGTCGGCCCAGTGCCCGGCCGGGCTGGCGAGCGCTTCTCTCTGGCTCTGCAGGTGTTCCTGGTGATAGATGCGGACATCCTGCCCCATGACCGTGATGACTTCGTCCTGGGGGTGAGCTTGGAGGCCGCTCAGCTGTCTGGCCTCTGCTGGGGTGACAGGGAGCAGAGTGACAGGCTCCTGGCTGCCAGGAGGCGGGGCCACTCTGGCACCTGATGACTCATTCTGTCATGGGGTCGCCAGAGCTGAGGGTGGGAGGCCACGGGAGGGGGGCTGGGGAGGCTAGTGAGGCTGGTGCAGGCCGGGGAGCCAGTGCAGCGGTCCTGGTGAGCGCTGCGTAGTCAGTCCCTTAGTGGGGCGGAAGGCAGAGGGAGGGTCGTGAGGAGAAAGAGCCAGGGTTGGGGGAACAGCGAGGGTTCAAGAGCCAGAGTGGCCGGCAGGTGCGGTTGGAGTGGCCCTGGGGCTGAGTGCCGGGGCCTACTGGCCTGTTTCAGATCCTCAACTGTGTCTTCGTCCTGTACTACCTGGCGGAGATGCTGCTCAAGGTGTTCGCGCTGGGCCCGCTGGGCTACCTGTCCTACCCCAGCAATGCGTTTGATGGCCTCCTCACCGTCATCCTGCTGGTTAGGCCTGGGACGGCCGCCACGGCCTCGGGGGGTGCTTGCTCGGCACGGCGCTGTGGTCTGTCAGGCTGCCCGAGGGCTGGAGGGCCCCAGGGACGGGGCTCCTGCCTCCAGTGCCGAAGGGGCTGGCGCTCCCCAGCCAGCTGCTGGGCGGGCGGGTGGCCGGCCGACGGGCTCCAGGAGTTCCTGCGGCACCGGGCGCTGACCCCCGCGGGGGCCCGACAGAGCCCACCGCCCTCACCGGCCACCCCAGCCCCGAGTGCGGCCTTGGACACCACGAAAGACAGCGGGGTCTTGATGTGGGTAGAGGGAGGGCGGGAGGGGGCTTGGGACGTGTCCTGTCTCCCTTCCCCAGGGCAGTGGTGGGGGTGAGGGTCGCACCCTGTATGTGTGAGCAGCAATACTGGGGTGACATGTATTTGTATTTGACTGAGGGGAGCCTTGGGACAGCAGCAAAGCTCGCCTGAGAAAGGCCTCTCAGCCCGTCTTTGACCGAGTGGCTGCTCCCTCGCCCGGGATGAGTGTGAGCCCCGACTGCCCCTGAGACCAGGGTGTCTTCGTCAGCCTCAGGAAGTTCCAACACTGGGAACCGACCTGTTAGGGACAAGGACTGAGCTCCCCGTCACTGTGCTTTGTGGTTCACCTGAAAGTCGCCGCGGGCCACGCTGCTGTAGTGACACCCTGTTTTCTTTTGTGACTGAAGGTTTTGGAGATCTCAACTCTGGCTGTGTATGGACTCCCACAGCGGGGCTGGTAGGTGACCCATACCTGGTTGGCGTCTCAGGGAAGGGTGTCCCGCTGCCTGGCTGGGCCTGCTCGCTCAGGCTGCCGGAACTCCAGGGCGAAGCGCCCCGTCCTTAGAGAAGCGGGCTGGTTGGAGCTCTGCTGCCTCTGCTCCCCCACTGCTCCCCCAGGGACTCCTCCCACCTCTCCTGACTCGCCTTCAGAACGCAGTCTCTAGATCGGCGGCAGAAGCAGTCAGGGTGCCTGCCCCTCGAGGCGCTGTGGGTCCAGCCCGCAGCGCTGAGAGCAGCACGCGGCCCAGGTACACTGCAGGTGGAGCAGAGAGGCCCAGCTCAGGGCTGGCCAACTGGGGGCTCTGTAGGGGGGCTGCAGCCCCCTCTGGCTTGGGAGTCCTGTGACTTGGGGTCTGGATGTCGGTGTCCCTCCCTCTAAGGTGGCAGGGACGAGAGCTCACTGCTCTCTGCCGTTTGAGCCCCAGTGCCCCTGGTTCTGGCCATACAGAGGGATGGATGTTAGGGTCCCAGGGCACCTTGCTGTGTAGCCTGTGGCAGCTGCCAGGTCATGCAGCCCAAAACACAGCTGCCCTGGGAAGCACACATGCCACCTCAGCCCTCAGCGGCCCCAGTCTGTGGGTCCTCTGGTGGGCTGAGTGGCGGGGGGCGAGACGGAGAGGGCCTGAGAGCCTCTTGCTGTTTGGGCTGCTCCGTGGGAGCCACTGGGAAGGGTTCTCTCGGGAAGACTGGCAGGGCTGGCATGGTTCTCCTGTGCCTGATGTGCTCTCTTGTCTGAGAATCCTGGGGCTGCCCTTCTGGGTGGGCTGGGCTGCACTCAGACAGGAATGGCAGTGTGGGGAGGCCGAGAGGCCCTCCTGGGGTGGATGGGGGGCAGGGGATGGGACAGGAGATGGGGTCAGAGGAAGGGGTCAGGGAAAAGGCAGAGTCAGGGGCCCAGTCTCCCTGTCCTGCTGGGACCTGGCCTGGGGCGTCCTGTTTCTGGACCCTCAGGTGTCCTGTGTAGGATGGAGGGCACTGAGTCCTGCCCCACCAGGAGGGGCTGTGCCGTGGGAGGAGCCCCGACCATGTGGCCCTGGGCGGTGGGTGTGGCCTCCAGGCTCTGCCTGTTGTCTGGGGCAAGTTCCCGTCGCTCGTCTCGTGCTCTCTGCGTCTGTCTTCCTCTGCGTCTGCCGACAGCGTGTGTCCTGTCTCCTGGCGGGCACCCCAGGCCTCTCCTGACCCCTCTCCGGCGTGTCTCTGTAGGAAGCCGGAGGTGAAGGGCCTGCTGTCGCTGTGGGACATGGTCCGCCTGGCCAACATGCTCATCGTGTTCCGGTTCCTGCGCATCATCCCCAGCATGAAGGTGGTCACCCGCCTGTCGCTCGCGTGTGGGAGGGGGCTGGGCCTTCGGCGTGGGCTGCTTAGTGGCTCCTGGTAACGAGGAGGCAAAGGTCGAGCTGAGCGCAGTGCTCATACAGGGCCCCCAGAGCAGGAGCGGGTGGCTGATGAGCACCTCTGAGCCTCAGTGTCTCTTCATGTGCCTGTTGCGGGTGACATCACCCTCAATGTCACAGAGGCAGAGGCCCCTGCTCCATCTGTTTCCCTAAGAACTGTAGGAAGAAAGGCATCCAGGACATGAGACCCCTTTCTGAGCGTCCAGGTCCTTCCCCCGTGCGCACCTGTGCTTCCTACGGAGCCGTCATCTGTCCCGTCTAGGTTACCTGAGACCCAGCGGTATTGACCGTCGAGGACAGCTCAGGGGCCTGGGTGTCAGTGGCGGGCTGCTGCGCTGAAGCCTCAGCATGCCCCCCCAGTCATACATGTGCATGTGAACACACTTAGGCACACGTGAGTCATGCATACATGATCACAACCCACTTAATCACACACATGTAACCGCACAATAAAGGCCACCACACCCCTAAATACACGCAGAGACCCACGGCCACACACATGACCACACACATCACACACATGGCCATATGGTCATACACACAGTCACACACACCGTCACAGTTACATGCACGCACACACCTAGCAGTGCATGTAGCTAAACCACACATGCATGTAGTCACACCTGTGTGTACAGTATACACACTACACAAATCACACACACCTACACACTCCACACGTGCACACATACAGTCATGTGCACGCACACCTATGGGTTTCCGTCTGCTGGCCCCCCCGTGTTGTGATGCTGTCACGTATCAGGTGGGGTGAATGGGCTCAGGCTGCATGTGGGGGGCAGCCCTGTGGCTGGGGCTCCTGGCTGCGTCCTGAGGCCCCTTCCTCAGACGTGGTCACTCTAGACCTGAGACGCTGACCTGGGCTCCGCGGGCCAGCGGGCAATGCGCTCTGTACTACACGTGGGGCTTCGCCGCAAGGATGCGGATCCCAGACCCACCTGAGGCCGGGTGGGCGGGGTGTCTGGATGTGTGGGGCGTCTGGGCGAGTGAGCACCAGTGGGTGGGTGTGTGCAAGCATGGGTGTGTAGGGGTGGGTGTGAGTGCAGGTGTGTGGTTGGTGGTAATTCACCTACCTTTCTGGGGGGGTGTGGGTAGGGTTGGCACCACCTCCGTGGGGACCAGGAGGAACAGGGCTGCACTCTCTCCCTGTCCTCAGCTGATGGCCGTGGTGGCCAGCACCGTCCTGGACCTGATCAGAAACATGCGGGCTTTCGGCGGGATCCTGGTGGTGAGTCAGGCGCCCGATGGGCTGCGGTGGGAGCACCGCATGGGAGCAGGCTCCACGAGGCCGAGTAACCAGCGCTGGGCTGGGTGCTCGGGAGGGCAGGGTCCCTGTGAGGTCAGCGGCTGGTGCCGGTGCGGGAAGCACAGGGCCGCGGCAGGAGCCAGATTGCCCCTGTGTGCCAGAGAGCCTTCCGGTCACTTTCAAGCCCCTCCTGTCCTCTGGGTCATGGGACCCATGGAAAACCGACAAAAAAGAGGCCCCAGGGGTCCCAGATGAGGTTTTGGTTGGCTCTCCTTTCCCAGGGGGATTTCAGGAACTCCTGGGAAGGCGATGCTACCCACCCCTACCCCGGGGTCAACCTTCCCCAGCTGCTGGCGGCTCTGCTGTGGTCCAGCCTGGTCAGTGGCTGTGAGCGGGTGGGGCCTGGTGCTGCTCCAGGCCCAGGGCCAGTAGACAGGGGCCGCAGTGACGGAGTGATGAGCTAGAGAGCCCGGCTGCGTGGGTGAGGCCGCTGGTGGCCTGTCTGCTCTTTACTTGAGCAGCACGTGGGGGCTGGGGGGCCACCTGGGAGGGGAGCCCCAGGTGCTCCGGCTTCTCCTTATTGAAGGAGGCTGGAAATGGAATCTCGGATCAGGCATGGCCTCACTCCCCCGGACAGACCCGTTTGCATATTGGAGGAAACTGAGGCCCAGAAAGGGGCTGGGTTAGTTCCCTTCCCCCTGCACGTTAGGGATAGGCCAGGACAACAGCAGCCCCGGCCCTCCAAGGCTGCTGGGCGGTGCTCCTGGGTGGCCCCTGAGGGACATGGGGAACATGGCGGGACTTCCTCCTGGACAGGCCTGGCTGTCCCCACGCTTCCCTGGGACCAGCTTCTGGCCCTGTTGTCAGTGGTGTCCTCCTCACCCCCTCCCTACCCACCCGTCCTGGGAGAAAGGTTGGGGGGCTTCCCTGGCCTTCCCCTGGGCCCCAGGTAGTCTTTGGGACTCCCCTGGCGGTGGCTCCCCCTCCTCCCCTCTGGCTGTCCTGTGCCTTGGGAGCAGGTTGGTGTTCAGGAGAGGGTGCCTGGGAGTGGGACCCCAGTGTTGGGGGCTGTGGCCAGGCTGGAAATCCTTGAGACTATTCAGGCTCTGTGGTCCATCTGTGGGCCGTCTGCGATCCGTCTGTGGGCCGCTTGTGGTCTGTCTGTGGTCCGTCTGTGGTCTGTCTGTGGTCCGTCTGTGGTCTGTCTGCGATCCATCTGTGGGCTGTCTGGTCTGTCTGCGGGCCGCCTGTGGGCCGTCTGCGGTCCATATGTGGGCCGCCTGTGGTCTGTCTGTGGTCTGTCTGTGGACTGTCTGTGGGCCGTCTGTGGGCCGTCTGTGGGTTGTGCTGACCAGTGGCCCTGCCTCTGCAGGTGGTGTACTACGTCTTCGCTATCATCGGCCTTAACCTGTTCCAGGGTGTCATCGTGGCTCCTGGGAATGGCAGGTGAGGTGGGGCCTGCAAGGGCTGAAGGAGCACTGGGGGGCGGCATAGGTCAGCTCCCTAGGAGGGGCTTCCGGTTCCTTCCCTTTCTTCCTGCTTCCCTCTCCCCTGCCCTCCCCTCCCCCTCCTGTACTCCCTGGCCTAGAGTCTGAATGTCCCCGAGGTCTGCCCAGAGCAGCCCTGTCCCCTCGTTGGACCAGGGGCCCTGAGCTGGCAGAGGGTGTGTGCAGCACGGAGCGACTGCAGCTGTGAGAAGGCCCCCGCTGGCCGCTCCTGCGCCCCAGCTCTTGCCTCCCTGCTGCCCTCACAGTTCCTCGGGAGGTCAGGGCATTCCTCCCTTCGCCTGTTTCTTGGGGGCCCAGGGAGGGCTCCACACTGTGTGGGGCTGAGGTGGTGCAGGGCGGGCCTGGCGTGCCAGGCATCTGCCCCGGCCCCGCCCTGACCCGGCCGTCCCGCCCTAGCCTGGCCCCTGCCAATGGCTCCGCGCCCTGTGGCAGCTACGAGCAGCTGGAGTACTGGGCCAACAACTTCGACGACTTTGCGGTGAGCCCCTCCCCCTGTGCCCGGGACCCTGGCCCCCCGCCTCCGCGGCCTCCTGGACCGTGTCTGCCGCCCACAGGCCGCCCTGGTCACGCTGTGGGACGTGATGGTGGTGAACAACTGGCAGGTGTTCCTGGACGCCTACCAGCGCCTCTCGGGCCCGTGAGTGACCCCTGCTGCCGCAGGGCGAGGCGCGTGTCCTGTGCCCCTGCCCGTGACTTTGGGTGACACCTGGCCTCTTTGTGGGTGTGTGGAAGGAGCAGAGGCCCAGGGGGCTCCACCGGGCAGTGGTAGGGGCGGGGAACTGAGTGGAGGAGGTCCTCCTGGGGCTCAGACCAGCCCGGCGCCGCCTCCTGCTGGCCCTGCTGCCCTGGGCGCCGCCTTGCCTGTTTCTAGGCTCCTGTTGGGTCAGCTCCGAAGTGGGAACGACATTGGGGTTACCGGGAGGGACGCGGTGGGACCTGTCACGGGCGCGCCCTGCATTCCCGGAGTGATCTCGCTGGCTCATGGTGGGCCCTGGGCGGGCCTCCCTTGTTCTCCGCAGGTGGTCAAAGATCTATTTTGTGTTGTGGTGGCTGCTGTCATCTGTCATCTGGGTCAACCTGTTCCTGGCTCTGATTCTGGAGGTACAGAGACCCTTGCCCGTCCGCTGGGGCCTGGCTAGGACAGTGTGCCGGGTTCAGGTGGCCCTGAGTTCAGGCTCTGTCCTTCCCTGGGGCTCAACATAGCTCACCTGGCTGCTAGGAGCATCTTGCAGTGCCCCTGACCTTCGACTTATGGTTGTTCCCAGGCCCCAGGGCCAGGCCTGGAGGGTGGGGGCCGTTGGAGAGCAGCGTGGGGTCCAGGATGCGCTGTCCCTCTCCTGCACTGGACCCTGGACGGGGGGTTGGGGGGCGAGGCTGGATTCATGCAGAGCCCACACCCACTGGCCTCCTGCCACCCTGCCCCCTTCCCAGAACTTCCTTCACAAGTGGGACCGCCGAGGTCACCTGCAGTCCCTCTCTGGGAACCTGGAGGCCACCTATGAGATAAGCACTGTGGATCCCTTGTTCAGGTGTGTGGATGGGAGAGGCTTCTGCTCGGCCCCTGGGGGAGGTGGGACGGGAACCTTAAGGCAGCCGGCAGGACAGGCGGCTTCTGTGACAGTGACGCTCCCAGCAGCCCCGGCCCCGGTCCTCCCTGCTGCGGAGCCCGAGCTGGGCTGGGGTTGGGGCAGGTCCATTGTGGCCTCTCCTCCCGCCGCCCAGGCTGTGAACTCCATCCTGGTCCCCAGTCGAGCATATTTAAGGGACCCCCTCAGGTTGTGTTAGTCTCTGAGTGATTCTGTGGAAGCGTGGCTCCTCACCCAGCACGAAAGGTGCCGGCCGTCTTGGGGACAGCCTGGCTCTGGGCTGAGGGTCTCCCTCATGGGCGTCGGTGGCCTTGCCACAGCCGTTCCTGGTCCAGCACCAGCAGCAGTGCACCCCCTGCCCACATCCAGGCTTTTAGGAGCGCCGTGCAAACATCCGGAAGATGTGCCCCAGTCCCGGGTCCCCAGTCCTGGCCACGGTCCCTGCGCACGTGTCCCTGAGGTTCTCCCACACCCTGAGCAGGACAGGGCTTTCTGCAAGCCCTGTGCGCGTGTGTGCTCCCCCAGAACCCACCTTCTCCCCGGTTCTGCAGGGAGGTCCTGGAGGAGCCGACAGAGGAGGAGCTGATGGAGAAACTGAAGCATCATCCCCACCTGCAGCTGTGCAGGTGACATCTGGGGGCGCCTTCCCAGCAGGGGCGGCAATGGCGGTGCGGCCTGGGGACCGACGCGGGTCCTGGGGAGAGGCAGGTGTGGCCCGAAGGAGAGACTTGCCCTTGGACAAGCCCCTCTGCCCAGCTGAGGCTGCGATGGAGCCAAGGTGCCTGGTGCTGCCGAGGGGAGCCGCCGGCAGCTTCTGTCTGCAGCGTCTCAGGACGGCTGGTGCTGTGGGCGGCGTCTGTGGCTTGCCACGTCCTCACTGAGCTGCTTTCACCCATCCAAACACGGAGAGGGTACCTCTGCAGGGACCCTCGAGGTGGTCCAGAGAGCGAGAGGCAGCGGCCTCCCCTCGTGCCCTGCACTGTCCGTGGTGCCTTTGCTGCTGGTGGCCGTCAGGGACCGGGGGCCCCATGGGGCCCGCACAGGCCACTGGCAGCTTTTCCCGGCCATCAAGCTTGGGGTCCTGGTGGTTTCATGTGAGGTGAACCCTGACTGTTTACTATTGAACGGCTCGCGTGAACGTGATCGGGTGTGCCTCCATTCGGGTCAGAACGCCAACACCAGTGCGTCTGGCCGAGAAGGAGCCTGCCACCCCTACCTCAGCGCAGTTGTGGGCCGGCGTCTCCTGCGCAGGCTGCCGGGGAGGGTGTTCGGTTGTGGCTACAGCTGCGGCGGCTCGGGCTCTGTGCTTCTGATTTACATAAAGACACGGATAAAGCCAGGGTGGCCCCACTGTGTGTCCTCAGGGTGTGTGGCAGAGGGGCCCGGGGTGGGGGTGGTGAGCAGTGTGTGGCAGGCCGCACTGCCACCAATCATGTGACCAGTGGTTTTGTCACCTGACGGGCGAGCCCTGTGGTTGGCAGTGGCCCCTGGAGACCTCTGTTGAGGACCTGGGGTCTCCGTGGAGAAGGCCACTGAGTGACGTCTGTTGTGGCACTGCTGGTGCGGCGGGGGCAGGTGTGATCCACCCTGGGAGCAGGTTGCCTCCCTGCGCTCTGTCTGGGAACGTTTCGGCAAACAAGGGGCTTCTAAGGGGTCCCGAGCCCCCGTTCTTGGGGGTTTGCAAGTCCTGCTGATGTGTTCTGTGTCCGCGCCCGTTGCAGCTCCTGGTCCTGGAGTTCATCTGAAGTCCCTCAGGTTTGGGCGGCCTTTGGGGGTTGTGAGGACACTCCCAGACCCGCTCCCTCCGCAGGCTGCCTTTCTGGAGGGCACGTTTGGGGTGGGGAGGACCTCGCGGAGCTTTGGGCTAGAAGTCCCCGTCCACCTGGCCTTGCAGGTTAGCGCCATCTAGCGGCCAGAGAGGTTCCACTGACCTTACTTTGATGCAAGCTGCACCCTGGGACCCGGGGTGGGGGGCTCCTGTTTGGCTCTGCCTCAGGGTCTGGGCTGCAGCCTTGTCTGCCCACGGAGAGCCCGGACCCAGCGGGCACTCGCCGGTGGGACATCCTGTGCACGTACGTGCCCGTGCTGGTGCCGTGGGTCCACCCGCCCTGTGTGTGGCTCACGTGCAGAGATGCCTCCCTGATGTTTTCTGTCACGAGGCAGCTGGACGACTCGTCCTGGGCTCAGGGATGTGCTGCTCCGAGGTCCCTGCCCTTGGGACAGGCAGCTGAAGCTGGAGGGGTCACTCTGGGGCCTTGTGACCCTGAGCGGGGCTCTCGCAGGTGCTCTGGGGGTTCCTTCTGTCAGTTCCAAACAGTGTCAGCATCCGGGCCTTTGTTATAGTAGCTGTGGCTGCTGGTCCAGGGGGTCGGGGCCGCTGGGGTGGCCCTGTCTGCAGTGCCCCGTGTCCCCGCCCCGCCCAGCACTCTGTTGCCCCAGGGCCACCACGCCGTCCGGGGGCAGGTACACCGTGAAGGGTGTACGCTCTCATCCCAGCCCGTGCCGCTCCGGTGGGTCCCCCATGGCTGCTGTGGCTGCAGTGGCTCTGGCCAGGCATCAGGGCTGGGGCTCAGTGCAGCCACCCAGCGCAGTGGTACAGTGAGGGATGCCCGGGCCTGGTCACTGCCCTGACGGATGGAGGGCCCCTGTGGCCTTAGGTGTGAAGGGCAAACTGGAAAACAGCAGAGAAAATACCTATAAACGCAACACACTTCACGTAAAACTTTATTTAAAAGACACGGTAGACAGGCAAGCCACAACCTGGGCAAGTGATTTGTAGCAGGTACAACTGAGTGAGGACTTATGTCTGGACCGTGTAAAGAGCTCTAATTAGCAAGAAAAAGACGAACCAGTAGGAAAAAATGGGCCTGACCTTGCTTTTCAGAGAGAAGCCAAAAGCCCCATAGTGGCGTGAAAGGTCACTTGCTCCCGCCAGCCCTCAGCACCATGCGGAGCGAGCCCAGCGCGATGTGTCTCACTGACCCAGGGGGTCAGAATCGAACGGGTCTGCCCATGTGTGTGGCCGGAACTCGTCGGTGTGCTTGGAGTTGTAAATGGACACGACCTCTTGGGAAAAGAGTGTGGCACCATTTAGGGTACGTGGGTAGGACCCCCCTTATTCTGCTGTGTCCACACGGAGGAGAAACCCTGCCCGTGTGTGCCGGGCGGCAGCATGTTCCCAGGGCCTGTGAGCGCCAGCAGAGAGCTGGGCACAACTCAAACGTCCTCGACGGGGGACGCACGCCTGCCGCAGCTCACCCACGCAAGGGATCACTACATAGCATCGAACACGGGTGAACTCCGGCCTCGCAGAACTGCATGAAGGAACCTCAGAAACACCGTGTTGAGTGAACAAAGTTCCAGGAGAGTCCACACAGCAAAGCACTATTCATGTAAAATTCAAAACCAGCGTCCAGCAATCGACCGCGTGGGCGCGCACTCGGAGGCCATTGGGTGCAAGAGCCTCTGATCCCACAGCGGGGTCCCTGGTCTGTGTGGGGAGGACCCATGGGTGAGGCAGAGTGCACACATTCAGGGTGATGTTCTCATTCTTGGGCCCTGTGGGGTTCCTAGTCACTGTCAAGAGCTTTGTAATGTAGATTCACATCACACATATTCTTGTGTACATGGCAAATACCAAAATACAAGAGAGGAATTGAAGACAAGGAGTCTGGCAGCTCCTCCAAGGAATTTTCCTGCAAAGGGGAGTGGCAGATGGGGGTGACAGTGGGAGGGGACAGAGGCCAGAAGAGTTTGGTCACTGCATGGAGAGCTGTGTGGATGCTGGGCGGACCCAGGCTGCTGCAGGCACGCTGAGGGGCGGGTGTAAGGAGGCCCTGGGGTCTTGGCCTGCAGTGGACAAGGGCAGTGGACGGTGGCAGGTGCCACGGCGGGGAGGGCCTGGGCGGGCCAGCTGCACCTGGTTCCTGCCAGCCCCACCAGTTCGGTGTCCTCATGGGAGAGGCAGGCCCACTGAGGTCCTCACCCCGGCTCCCCCCACACGGCATCCAGGCCCTGGCAGCTGGATGGGGGCCAGGCCCTGGGCCCAATCTGTCACTGGAACCTCAGAGTGGAGCCCCAGTGAGCGGGTTGGGGCCTTTCATGTGCTGGTCTCTGCTCAGCACAGCAGGGAGGGATCCTGCCTTTCACTGAAAGAGCCAGGGTTTGGTTTCCTTCCTTGGAGATAATTGTTGGTTCTTATTAAAAGGTTAGAACAATTCCCTGCTTAAAAGGGTGGAAGGCAGGCACACCGCACTGCTCTTAAAAATCACAGAAGGGGGCGTGGAACACGATGACACCCCTCACATCAAAGTGGCCAGCAGACGCTGCGGCAGCAGCGTCCCCAGCCTGCTGACCACCTCAGGAGCCGAGCGGTTCTTCTGGTAACACAATCGGAGCTGTGCCAGCGTGGTGGGCCCACACCTGCTGGGCCAGGGTGCCCCCTGCCACCTGAGACCCACAGCAGTTGGATAATCTGCTTTGGGGCCCTGGCAACACCTGTTCGGCAGGTGAGCCAGACCTGCCGTAGCCACCTCCCTGGCCTTTAGTTTTGCTCACAGACTTGGGGGTGGACAGGAGCCGCCGATGCCAGAATCAGAGTGGGGGGACTGCTCTCCAGCCACGTGCATTGGGCCAGCGGCCGGTGGGGTGGGGGGTGAGACCACCACCAACCTCTCAATGGGCAGGTGTGGGGCCCTGGCCTCTGAGGGGTCTGGCTGCCTCCCCCAGCCACGTGCTGCTGTGTTCTCGCTGCCGCTCCCCTTGATGTGTGCGCCCTGTGTTGCAGTGGGGTGTCTCCGTCGCCTCCTCAGCTCCAGGGCCTGGTGGTGCTCGGGGTGTAGCTGTTGCGCATCGAGTGAGCGGAAACCGAGGACAGGTGTGGAGCACCAGACTTGAGCACCTGTCCCCTACCTACGTGTGGGGGCCACTGAGTGCCGGGCACAGAGGGGAAGCAGGATGAAGGCGGAAAAGGCTGGGCCCAGAGGGGCAGGAGGAGGCTGCCACACGCAGGCCTGGGGCCCACCGCCCCTGCAGGCCAGCTCAGAGCTTCCCAACAGCCTTCACGGAGGAGGCAGTGGCTGCTTGTTGCTGGGCTGTGTCCCGCAGTAGCCCCGGGGAGGCCTGGCGGGCTTCTTGGTGGAGGTGTGCTGGGTGGGGCTCGGCCTGGGTGAGGGAGCCACCGAGTCAAGGTTGACTCCCAGCCCCGAGCCGGGACACATCTCCTGGGAAGTGGGCTGGGAGTCCCCTCAGCCTCGGTTGTGTCACCCGCCTGCACTGAAGGTCCCCACGAAGCAAATGGTGTGAAAGCCCCTCCCAGTGTGCAGAGCAGTGAAGGCCTAAGTTGTTAGTGTCTGGTTTCCCATGCACACGGGAAGGTCGTCGCAGCCCATGTGGGCCCCGTGTGCCCCCACAGGAGAGGACAGGGATGGTGAGGGGTGCTTCGGCCCACAGAAGGAGGGTACAGGGATGGTGAGGGGTGCTTCGGCAGGCAGGCTGGGCTGATGACTTCCTCCTACTATCTCAGCCACTATCCAAGTGGCTCAGGGCACCCAGACTCTTGCGCCGCCTGCGGTGACCTTGTTTGGAAAGGAGGTGGGCGGGTGGCTGAAAGAATGTCGCCCAGGAAGCCGGTGTGCCAGCCCCGGTGCGGTGTTCCCACTCCGGGCACGAGGCGCAGTCATGGAGCTCCCCTCAGGCAGGGCCCTGCTCATGGGAACTGGCCCTGGGGCGGGGCCCCTTCTCTCCCCTGGGAGTCAGAGAGGATGGAAGTGACCTCATGGGGTTTTGGGGACCTAAGGGGGTTGAGGCAAGTTAAAGCACCCGTGTGGTGCCCACGGGCAGAGGGGGAGTAGGCGCTCCTGACGAGCACCTTGGTGATGCTGACAGCCCTCTGTGCCGCTGCCATCCTCACCTGGCACCTGATGGGCAGTGCAGGGATTGGGCTGGCTCCTCTGCCTGCTGGGCACACCCCACTACCCCCCCTCACCCCACTGGCCTGCACACAGGTGCTGGGCCCTTGTGTTAGGTGAGCTGTGCAACTTTCAAGGAAGCCCTGAGCCGGTGCTGAGCAGCACCCTCAGCCCCACCTGGAGGAGGTGTGCACCAGGGAAGTGGCACCTACGGGCAGACACCCAGCCCCCGAGGGCAGCTTTGATGCTCCAGCTGGCTGAGGTCTTCCTGTGGGCCTGAAGCAGGCACCTTGTCCATTCACCAGGCGCCCACAGAGCCGGCTTTGGTGACAGGAAGTGCAGGCTCTTCATGCTGCCCCTGCTGTCTGTGGACAGGGCACCAGAAGTGATTTGCATACAGGTGAGGGCCCGGTGACAAGAGGTCCTGGGGTAGGGCTCACACACCTGGAGAGCTGCAGCTGGGCGCATGCACAGTACCTGGGCCAGCCAGGAGAGGGCAGCAGAGCCTCAGTGGCAGGTGTCAGGGAGGTCCCCCCTGCAGAGGGCCCGGGGAAGTGACCCCTGTCTGGAACGTTCTTTCCTCGCCCATCTACAAAGGTGCCTCCTCCTCCCACACTTTCCTTGAGCCTAGGGGCCGTGCTGGGAGCTTCCTCTGGCTGGCGTGGCCTTTGCCAGTGCCACAACTGCTCCCTCATCACTGTTGTCCCTGGTCTAACGGTGCAGAGGGGCCTGTGCTAGACTGGGCATGGGGCAGAGGGCCACTGGGCCTGGCGGGCGGAGGTGCTGCACCCCTGTGTAGCGAGGTGGGCTGCCCTCTCCCACCAAGTCTGAGGGCCGTCTGGAGCACAAGGCAGTGGCAGGGTCTTCTCTGGCCTTGTGGACCCCTGTACCCACATTCTTGGGAAAACAGCCGAATAAACCTCTGGGTGCTGAGCCGGCACAGGGTGACCCCCAGTTCTGGCTCTCCGGTGTGTCTGTCCCCACGCATTCTCATTCCTGTCTTACAGAGGAGGGGCCGAGAGGTTCAGAACGTTCTGGAACCTCCCCGTTGGCAGCATCAACCCTGGCCCTCTGTGCAGGTCAGCAGCCGAAGCACCAGATGTTCTGTGGACCAGAGCAGTGGCACCGATCTGGGGGGCTGTCCAGGGTTGAGAGCCACTCTGTGAGGACAGGGCCAGCATTTTAGCTCAGAACAAGGGGGACCTTGTCACCGACAGAGGTGTCTGGAGGTGGTACACGTGCCGGGCTGAGTAAGTGGGCGGGTGGCAGGCAGGGACGGCCTGGCTCTCTCCCGGGGCGTTGGGTATGTGAAAGGTGCCACGGGCCCAGGCCCAGAGCCCCTCCCTGGGAAACAACAGCACTCTGATCGGGCGCCTTTGGCATTTTTCTGAGACGCAAAGAATGCATCTGGGGGGATGTGGGGCTGGGCCAGAGGGCCCTGCCTTTCACGGGCACAGGATTTTCTGCATAACTAGAAGGCAGTGGCTCTGCTGGGACACAAGGCATCGGTACACAGGACGGGGCCTCTGCTCGGGCCTGCCTGTGGACAGCAGCCAGGGGCAGGGACTGCCCTGGGACACTCTAGGGGGGCGGGGTGGGGGTGAAACCGGCAGAGGCTGGGGAAGGGCCCCTCCTGGCGGAAGGGCCACGCGTGACTGGCTGCGGGCAGGGAGCCGGCCGCAGGGTGGCCATCCGTCCGGGCTCTGGGGCCTGTGCTCCTGGGTGGAGAGTTCTGGAACCTATTTTTCTTCCCCTCCCCAGAACAAAATTCATCCACATTCCAGTGGACTGATAATGTGGCAGGAACAGGAAGTTCACGTGGTAGGGTGGAGCTGACCAGCATGGCCCCTCCCCACGCCACACAAGGGCTGGGGTATGGTATAAGCTTCATGGGGCCGCCGACACAGAGCCCCACCAACGGGGGAACGGCCGAGGGTCCTGGTCCCACTGTCCACTGGCAGCACAAACGCTGTGCTTCGGTTTTCTCATCTGCAGGACTCGGGAGGCAGAGCCCCCGTGACCAGCCTGCGCCGGGGACGGAGGAGAGACAAGCGCGCGATGCCTGGTGCAGGACCGGCTCTCGGCACAGACCGGGCTTGCCGAGTGGGTGGCTCTGGGTCCCAGCCCCCTGGACGTGGTCAACAGACAGTCTTGCCAACCTTGTTCCTGCCCCCAAGACTTTGGTTCCAACATGGGTTTCACTGGCTTTGTTAGCGACTCGGGCTGTCACCACAGACCTGGGCAGCTGCCCTGATTACCAGCTACTTCTGGAGACAAGACCGGTCACAGACGGGCCTCAGGGGAATGCAAGAAATTCAGGGCTTCAGCGTGAGCAGCATCCCGGGGTCTTTCTCTCGGATGCTGGTGGCCTGGACTCTGGGCCAAGCATTGTCCCCGCCCACGGAGTCACCACCAGCTTTGTCTGCGGTATGAAGACAAGCTGGGCAGCGTGACAGCCAGGGGGAGGATTCCAGGCCCGTGCCATGCCGTGAAGAGAATGCATGTATGTTCCCCCAGCCATCCTCACTCCAGAAAGGGGTCCCCAGGAGGAAGAAGTGACTTTTTGTCAGTTTCACGGGACGTGCACTGCTTGCGTTGACTGTCTTCCCTTCTCCGTGCCAACACCATGCCAGTGGGCAGGGCCGCTGTCCTTCTGGCTTCCTGTCCCCTTGCTTCTTGTCAAACACCTCATAATCTTCAAACAAACAGCAGTGTCCTGGGGGCCCCTTTCTGAAGCGCCTGCCACGGGGCTTTGTGACGGGGGTTTCAAGCACCGGCTGGCACACCTGTGGTCAGTCCCCTCCCTGTGTTGTCGTCTGGGTGGGACAGCCCTGCCCGAGCCCAGCCCCTGGTGCCCCTTGGCTGGCTCACCTGGCACAGAGAAGCGGGGACAACCAAGGGAGGACGTTTGATCTTGGGATGGCTGGCACTTTTGCCAAGAGCCCCCAGACACCCCTGCCTGGCCGTAGCCCAAGCGAGCTTCTCCAAGGGCAGCCCCCTTGAGAAAGCCTCTGGGAAACACCTTTGACAAATGGCCTCATGCAGGGGCTTGGAGGGCCGTGGACCCAGCCCGGGCTCCTGCTTGGCTGCCAGCCTGAGTCCCAGGGCGCAGGGCCATATGGCAGGTTCAGACAGCGAGCCAGGTCCCGGCATTCCTGCGTGGTGGCCTGGAGCCCCACAGCTCGAGGCCCACTCCCCGGCTCCACCAGTGGGAGCCCTCCAGGGCTTTTCAGGGCACTTGGAGAGGGAGGGGGCGCGGGCTCCCACCCCCGCCAACTTGGAGACCTGTCGGGGCGAACCCACACCCAGCGCCACCAAACCCCTGCCCTAACCCGTGCGTGGGGTGGCCATGGTCCTTGGGGCCACACTGCTTCAGGCCTCGGGGTCCGGGAAGCGGATAAGCCTGAGTTATTTCTGTCCTGTCCAGCCAGGCGGATGGTGTTTTATAAGGCCAGCGTGGACGTTGCCTTGTAAGCTCGTTTTAAGGAAATGTTTGCACACCGAGCACTTTCCCACAGCTGTGGGACAATGCGCTGGCCCTTGCCAGGGATCGCTTTTGCCATCCTAGTCTTTCCTGTAGATGGAGGTGGCCTGCAGGCCTGCCAGGCCGCGTGCCAGGTCGCCTCCATCAATCACGATCAGGATACAAGTGATTAATATCTGCCATGGAAGAGGCCTGGCCTGGTTGTCGGGAGCTTCCCGCCGCCCAGGGGCTGGTTGGTGGTCGGAGCCCCGTCTGTGTGCAGGGGCTGGGGGCTGGGGGCCGATGGTGGGGCGGGGTTGTGTGTCCGGGCTGGGCTTGGCCATGGCTGTGTGAACTGGCCAGCTGGCCCTGCCCCTGGCTCTTTGAAGTGCCTCGTTTGCCGGCCAGTACACCCAGTGTGGACTCCTGCATTTCCAGTCCATCCGGATCCGGATCCACCGGGCAAACTACACTGCCCCTGTCCCGAGGCCGTGGGCCCTGCCTCCCAGGCCTGCTGTCCAGGGAGGCCTCCGTGGGAAGGTGCCTCAGGGCAATTCCCTGAGCCCGTCTGAGCTTCCCAGCCCCCAGGAAGACCCGGCCTCCCTGTCACCGTCTTCCGGCTTACTCACTCACTTGCTCGCTTGGGGCTATTCAGAGGCCACAGCTACCGGCCAGCCCTCGGAGTGGTCAGGCCCCATCTGGCTCCCTGGGGGCCTGGCCCCAGAAGGATGGGCAGGGACAGCAAATGGCCATGTTGGGATATTGGGGGACCACGGCCTCTGGGTGGGAGAAAGAGGACCCTGAGCATGGATGATTGTGGACGAGTCTGAGGGAGAGGAAGAAGGGGCCCTGGGGCGTGTGTGTGCACGTGTGTGTCTGTGTGTGAGTGTGTGTGTGTCTGAGTGTGCGTCTGGGTAGGGGTTACAGGAGGCGGAGGTGGGGCTGCTGTCTGCTTAGTGAGCTCATGACCAGCTGGTAAGGCGTCGAGTGGACGTGTTTCCAGATGGGCAAGCCCCTTGTATGCTCGAAACTGGAGAACTTTAAAGCAATAGGGGCCTGAAGAGGCCTGTGTGTCTGGTGTCTCCCCTCCCCCGTCCCATGCTGGGGCAGTGAGACCTGGGAGGCAGGGAGCAGCCCAGGACCCATGGCTGGGAGGGGAGCTCATCTGGGGAGGGTCCCTGTGCTGGGCGTGTCCGGGCCCTGCTGTCCGAGCATACACGCTGTTGGTGTGCCAGCTCCACCCTGGGCTGGGGGGCCGTGCTGAGGACGGCAGGCACAGCCCCTGCCGGAATGCTGCTCTGGGCAGCTCAGCATCCCACCTCGGCTCACACCGGGGAGACGGGACACCCTTGGCTCCAGGTGACCCCCAGCGCTGTGGGAGGATCACACTGGTCACCTTCCCTACCACAGCTTTGCCCAGGGCTTTTGTAGTGGCCTCCAAAATATGTCCGTGTCCCCACCTCCTGGACCCTGCTGTGAGGGTAACCTTATATGCAGGTGTGATCTGGTTAAGGGTCCGAGAGATGGGAGGAGAGGTTAGAGTCCCCAGGCAAGAGGGCTTTGAGCTGCAGGTGTGGTTTGGATGTGGGAAATGGAGGTGCAGGCATTCTGGGTAGGTGAGCAATGCCTGGCCACAAAAAGTGCAGGGACAAGGGGGTGGTCTGCCCCCCCCAGGCTCGGAGTGAGGGAACCGCCTGTTGGGGTTGCAGCTGAGACCCTCGCTCGGCTCTGGGAGGAAAAGGCAAGACGTGCAGATGGTTCTACTGCCCCGTGGTCTTTTTGGAGGAGACCAGTTATCCATCCACGGACTCACGCTCCCGTTTCCCTCTCTCCCTCCCTTCTCCCTCTCCGTTTAAACACCCACCCACCCATCCATCCCTCCATCGATCCACATGTCCATCTCTGTCCATCCAGTTGTCCTCCCTCCCTCTCCACCTCCCTCCCTGCCTTCTATGGCAAGCACTGGGGATACAGGGTCGCTGCCCCCACCGCTGGGTGGCAGCCATAGACACTGAGGACGTCGCTGTAAAGTGATCACCCCACTAGAATTGTGAGGGGCCTCAGGGAGGAAGGTGCGGTGCCCACTGGGTATCTAGGTGGGGGTGGGGGGTGGGGCCCCTCTAAGCTGAGCCCCTCTAAGCTGAGCTGAGCTGGGGCAACCTGCTCGAGACACTGGAGAAGCGTGATCTTGACAGGGAACAGAATGTGCAAAGCCTTGGTGCAAAAGCAAGGTCTTGGTGAGGCAAGAAGAGAAAGAAGCCTGTGTGTGTGTGTGTGTGTGTGTGTGTGTGTGTGTGTGTGTGTGTGTGTGTCAGGCGGGGAAGGGGCTGTGAGGAAGAGGCTGCATGTCAGGGGAGCCCTCTGATGGCACCCAAACACTCAGAGTCAGCCAGTCACTCTGGGGGTGCCGGCCCCGTGCCAACCCCTTCAGTGCTGTCCTGCAATCTTTGCTTTCTCAGAAGGTGACTTGGCAAGGGGACCTCAAGGTCAAGATGGGCACTGGGAGGCTTTGGATGCAGAACCAGCTTTATTCAGGCCAAGTCAGCTGAGGGAGCGCGTGCTCCTGGAATTGGGCAGGTGTGCCCTGCCAGTGAGTTCATGGGGCCAAGTCTGCACCCCACGCCCTGTCTGCTAGTGGCAAGGTCCGTGCGGACCTTTGGAACATTCCTCCGCTGCCAGGAAGAACTGCTTCTGGAATTAGCATATAAATTGGCCTCGCTCAGCAGCTCTACCAGAAGCACCTTCCCCAGGTGTCTGGGCAGGGTGGCCCGGAGGCCCCAGAGGATGGCTCCCAGTCCAGCCCCCACCCCTCCCCTGCTCCTTCGAAGGGCAGGAAGACATGCTCCGTTGAAAAGGCTCCAGGCTTTCTCCACAAATGTGCAACTTGGGTAGAATCTGTGTCCCCCGGCGGTGGCCACGAGGGGAGGGGGGTCTTGGCCCTTGAGGGGGAGGTGTGAGCTGGGGTGTGGGAACCTCCGAGACAAATGGCTTGCTTGGGAAATTTTCCCACGGGCTTGCCTTCCAGAGCAAGGTCATCGGCAGGGGGAACCAAGAAGCGTGCACTCCCCGGCGTCCCGTCTGGTGTGGGCGGGGGCAGGCAGGTATTCCACACACTTTATAAGCCCAGTAGCTCCGGGACTGTTGGATGGGGGGGTCAGTTGATCATTGACCATTTGCTCCGTGCAGCACCCCAAATTTTGGCCCAAGGAGCTCAGTTCCATGCACTGATTCCGCCTGCCCACTGGGCCATGGCAGGGCTGCCCTCCTGCCTCGGGCGTGGCGAATTCCTCCGAGGTCCGCGGCCCTCTTGGGTTCTGGCGTGAATGCTCCATCATCCTGCAGCCCTGCTGCCCCAGAAACCCCCTGCCCCCACGTCACCCCTAGGCTGGGGCCTCTGTCCCCGATGAGCCACACGCGATGGGATTCAACTTGGGCACATGGCATCCTGGGTGACCACCGGCCTGGGTCTCCTCGGTGACTCCACCTCTGGGCCTCTGTCTTCCTGTTGCCCAGCATTTTTGATGTTCTCTTTCTACAAAAGATCCCTGACCAAGTGCAGCTTTGGGTTGGATTGGAAGTCTCCCAAAGGGGCTTTTCAAATTCCAGAGTCGGCTGCTCAGCTGGGGTGGGAGTTCGGGGGACACACTCATAATTTGATGCTCAATTTTTCCATTTGCTGGACTTTCTGCCAAACGTCCTTTGTTGCAGAATCCGAAGGCAATGTCAGGGCATTAAAGAAAGCACCTACCATGCGCGGTCCCGGACCCCCGGGCGCGTTCTGCCGGCCCTGCCTCCTGAAGACCAGTGGTCAGTGGTCCCACGTCCCACGGTCCCCGCTCAGTGCCCTGGGCGGGCTCTCCTTGAGGCCTCAGCCCCATCTCCCTACCTCTCCTCCTCTGGGCAGCGGGGCCCCCAGGGGACACGTCCAAATGGCAAACTTCATCACTGGTCTTGAACTTAGAACTTCCTGAGGTTCCTCAGGATGAATGTCCTCTGATCCCGGAGGCTCTGTGCAGTTGGGCCTCGCCCTGCGGTGCTGTGGCCACTACGCTCCGGTCTCCGTCCTGTGAGTGGGCTCCCGGCGTCCTTTCCCTTGTGTGCATCACAGGCCAGAGTCACCTCTGAGCCCTGCTGTCCACGAATGTGCGGGTGCATGCATGGGGTAGGGGTGGGGGTGCAGAGAGGTCTTGGTGAGAGATCAGGTGCTGGCTTCCCCTTCGTCTCTGCTGGGTGACAGGCTGGTGGGGGCTGGAGCCTGACCCCTCTGGGCTTCTGTCCCCGCTTTTCTTGTGGGGGCTGCCTGTGTGCTCTGGGGGGCTCTGTGGGGGCGGCCCTTGATGAGGCAGTGGGCCCTTCCGGGGCCTTGGGCCGAGCAATCCTGTGGCCGCGGCACCTCAGCTATGTTGCGACCCCAGGAAAATCTTCGGGGTTGACTCATGGCCTCCGGCCCCTCGGGCACCGACAGCCCCTCCTACAGAAGCCTGGCCCCCAGCAGTGCCGTCTCCACCAAGAAGCCACCTGTCTGGACAGACCCGAAACACCATTTCCTTCTGTCAACCCTGAACTTTTGGTTGTTAGCCGAAGTGCCACGCACAACAGGCCGGTGTCATGAGGGCCCTAAGCAGGTTTCTCTATGGTGAAGGAGGGAGGCTGCCCTTCCTTCACTGGACCCCCTGTGCAAGGACAGGCCGTGCAGAGCCTCACCTCCGAGTGACCCTGGAGGAGGCTGTGACCGGCCCGTGTCCGCTGGGCCAGGCTGTTCCAGAGAAAATGGGAGTGCCTGTCGCGTGTGTTTGTCGAGCGCTTACCCGAGGGGCCGGGCCAAGTGCGTTCTCTTCCGACTGTTATCTTGTTCAATCAAACCAGCGTCCCAGGAGGCCTCCCAGGCCCCGGGGGACACGCGTCACCCTGGCGGCGTCCTCAGTAGGCCCCCCGGAGGTGAAAATGAGAAAGTGCCTGGGACAGGCGGGCAGGGCCACGGTTCCCACGTGCGGCCCTCTGCACGGCCCTGTGGAATGTCCCCACTTTGTGCCCCGAGGCTCGGGGCAGAGGGACCGCAAGGCCACCAGCTGACTCCCAGGACCTGGACTCACAGGTGGCCTGAAGTCTGGGGGGCTGGCACCGAGTCGCCCTGTCACCTGGGTCCCCAGATCCTTCCCGAGCAAAGGGATGCCTCGGGGGGGGCACTTGTGGTTTCAGGGAGCAAGGGAAGATGGGGGCAGGGACCCTGCAGAGCCCCTAGGACCCTGTCCAGCAGCCGGCCACTTGGGGAAGAATTCTGCCAAGAGCGAGCTTTTTCCCCTTGAAGGACTAAAAACTCTCTCACCCACACATTCCTCGGAATCAGAGGTGTGCCGGGGGCGGGCTGCTTGACCGCCAGCAGCCCGGCACATGGTATCCCTGGGAGCTGCTGGCACCAACTCAGGACGGGTGTTGGCAGCGGTGCCGGCGGGGATGGTGGCCTTTCACCTGCGTGGCTCCTTGGCCACATGACGGCCGCACCTCTGGGGGTGGGCAGGAGCAGCCCAAGGGCGCCTGCGTCTACCCGGCCTCTGGCCTGGCCTGGCCTCTGTGCTCACACTTGTCGCCGGTTTTCAGCCAAGGTGTTGGGTCAGGGGAAGGGGTGGCACGAGTGGGGGACGCACGAGCTCCATCATGTTCGGGAGACAGGGACCCAAGGGCCTTTTTGTAATTGCCGCCAGTTACCAGGGAAGGTGCTTTGCAGTTTTCAGGGCCTGGGCATGTCTGGTGGCCTTCTAGCTGCCCCTCGGGGGGGAGTAGGAGGGGCTGTTGCTGCCCCCCACCCCCGGAGGCTGCGGGCTGAGTGACATCCTGATGTCATACAGTGACTTGGTGACTGGCTGGGCGCCACCCCAGGGCTGTAATCTGGACTCCTGGCTCTGACCAGGGCTTCCTGGGCAAGGGGGCCCCCTCACTCACGTGCGTCAGTTCCTTTAGTGACAACAGGAGAGACAGGCGCGCCGCACACACGCATGTAGGTCCCGGTGTGAGGGTCCCAGGGCGGCTGTGACAAAGCCCCACACATGTGACAGCCTCACACAGAAACCGGGTCTGTCCCCGTCCTGCAGGCACAGCAGAGACGGAGGTGTCCCAGGGCCGCGCTCCCTCCCTGGGCTCGAGGGCAGGGTCCTCTGCGCCTCTGGGGGCCACAGGCACCCTTGCACCTGTGTCCTTGGGCCTGGCTTTTCCGCGTCTCTCCTCTTCTGTCTCATCAGGATGCTTGTCTCTGGGTTGAGGGCCCTCCAGGGCCATCTGGTCTCCGGACTCAGCTACCCCAGGCTGGAGCTTTTTCTGGTAAAGGTCACACACACCTGTTCCCAGGTTCGGGCTTGGGTGTGCATTCCGGGGCCACCGCTCAAGAGTGCTCCTGGGAGTTTTACAAACCGGTGGAGATTCCCGTCTGTCTTGAAAGCAATCAGAGCGCCTGGCCGTGCCAGTCGGCCACCCCCGCTCTGACGGAGCTGGAGGGCAGAAATGTGCCCTGCGGACCGGCAGGCCCTCGCCAGTGTGGGAAGCACCTCTCCTTCCCGCCTGCCAGGGCCCCTGATCTGGTCCAGCCTGCCCATTTCACAGTCAGGCTCCCCGAGGTGGAGCAGGGGGACATGGAGGGGGCCTGGCTCAGGGGTGGGTCACTGCCAGACCCTGGATGCCCAGCACCTGGCCCCGCATGCACACTCCTGCTGGACCTCACCAGAGCCGAGGGAGAGGCTGGGTGCAGCTGCGGTGGGTCCTTCTCGTCACACGGTGCCACTGTGGGTCCCCAGGGGTGTTCTTTGTTCCTCGTCCCCAAGGCTGGTAGGTATCAGGCTGGTAGATATCAGGCTGGTAGCAACTCTGGGTGATGACAGACAGACCCATGTGCTTTGGGACAAGTGGCTGTCCACACTTATTCTGGGATCCCTGCTCCTTCCGTAGGACCCTGCTGGGTCCTTGTGCACTGGGACGCCTGTCCCTGGGCCTCTTTGACGTGATAGGAAAGGGACACATGGACGTTTCATTCTAACCAATACATGTAGCAATCTCCTATTTCCCAGAATAGGAGGATTTGTTGGGGGGGCGGCACTCAGCACCCCTGGGCAGCACAGGGATAAACTTGAAGCAAAGGAGGAAAGCAGCATCCAATGGCTTCTGGGGGCAGACGATCTGGGGGCGCCTGTGGAGTTGGGCACAAGGGCAGGACTGAGGGATGGCCACCACGCACGCAGGGCCAAGAGCACAGGGCTCCCTGCTCAGGCCCTCTGGGCTGCGGGTCCTGCTCGGAGTAACACCAGTCCTGCTGGCCCTCGGGTGTCCCCTCACACCGTGACTCTCCTGAGTCCCTGAGTCCCTGCCACACGGGTGTGTGTGCTTGTGTGGGAGTGTGTGTGTGTGTGTATCACAGGCATGTGGCACATACACGTGTGCATGTCCATGCATGTGTGCACACACACGTTTGTGTTTATACAGGTGATGTGCAGGTGTGTGAGTCTGTACCTGCACGTGGGCACGCATGTGCGTGTGTGGTGCTCACCTGAGAAAGTTCCTCAGGTCATAACCCCTCGGTGTGTGTCAGCTATTGCTGCCGTGGTGACCCTGGCAGTCACTTTTGAGTCAGCTCCCCTGCAAACCTCGTTGCATCCCTGTGCTAGGGACACCCCTCCCCCTTTACGTCGAGGACACTGAGGCTTGGGCAGTGGAGGGCCTTGCCGTGAGGGGGTCCCGCTGGCATTCAAACCCAGAGTCCGCAGGTGCTTCCCCTCGGCGTCTGCCTCCTGTCTGGAAGGTGAGTCCCTGGTCCTGCTGTCCTCTCCCCACTCCACAGAGTCCTCACATGAGACCTGTCCCCTGCAGAATTGATTCACTCCCCCAGGGCCTCCTCTGGCCCCGAGGGCCTCCCAGGTGGGTGGGTGGATCCTGCCGGCTCTGGCACTCTGACTTCCTCAAGACGCGACCTCGGGCAAGCTGGCATCTGTAGTTCCCACACCCACAATGTAGGGCTCAGATCTGATGACTCATGCAAAGCTCCTACAGGGTGCCAGGCACACAGTGGGCGCTTTAATTCTTATCTCATTTGATCCAAACATGCTTGGTCAGGGAGGCTTGGGGAAACTGAGGCTCACACGTGGGCGTGACTGCCCAGGTCACAGCCCATTGGAGGCAGAACCGGGCCATTCTGGAACCAGGTTTCCCTGACCTCAGGGTGGCCCGAGCTGTGGTACCGCCTCTGGACAGCCCACCCTCCGGGCAGGCGAACGCTGCCTCCCGTACAAAGTCACTTTGTGCCCAAGCATGGCCGTGCCAGGGTGCTCGGCTGCCACGGAGAGCACACTGTGCGGGGAGCCCGGGGTCCCGGCCTCGAGTGACCTTGGGCAAGTGCCTTCCCCTCCTGGTGTTGGCTTCCTCTGCACCCTGCTCAGGGCGGTGCCTGAGGGCCAGTCCCAGGCTGCTGTTTTCCCCGTTCTGCATGGAGGGTTTGCCCTCCTGCCCGCTCCCTACCCGCAGCCCAGCTGAGCCTGCCTGCCCTCGGCTTCAGCTGACTCACTGCCCTGCTACGCGTCCTGCTCACATTCTGGGGCCCTCGCCCCGCAGTGTGGCTCTCTGGGGTGACACGGCAGCTCTCTGGACCTGAGCCAAGGCATTTGGGTCCCCGAGAAGCATCCCTCACTCTCCCAGTGCCCCTCTGTGGGGGCAGTGTGGGCTGGTGTCTGGGGCCTCAGGAATGCTGCTGGGTGTGTCTCTGGGTGCCTGCTGGCAGTTGTCCTTACTGTGTGGGGCGGGACATGGGCCAGAGCACCCAATCCTGCCCCCTCTGCTCCTGCTGGCTCCATCAGCTGGGCAGGTCAAGTCACCTGCCTTAGAGAGGCACCAGGGGTGTACAGAGATGGTGCCGCAGCGCCCTGGTGCCCACGGGCTTTTCTGTGTGGCCCCTCTAGACAGGCAGATGGGGATGGATTTGTGGGGGGCAGAGGGGGATCTGGGCCCTGGAATCGCTGCCAGTCGAAACCCCCAAAGTTCCCTTTAGTCTTCAAGGACACTCCCTATGCGGACCTTCTGCACGCCAACCTAGGCCAAGGTCAAGGTTGGGCCCCAGTGGGGATTTGAACCCTGGCTTTATGATCCCAGATTCTACAAGCATGTCACCGGAAACGCGAGGCTAGATTAGGGGTCCCGACTGCTTGCTGTGTGATCCAAGGCAAGTTAGGCAATCTCTCTGAGCCCTGAGGGGGAGCAGTGGAGCGGATCTGGGTGCACAGAACTTGGGCTTTGTCCTGAGCCTGGTGCGGGTGCGGGTCCCACTGTTGTTTGAAACTGGTCCCTCAGAGGCAGATGCCAGCACGTTGCGGGCCAGGCTTCCTCTTCTTCTCTCCAGGCCAGCCCCGCCCGACAGAAATCCAGAATGGACCGTGCACGTGGGGTGACACGGTTTCAGTGGCCACACGGAACAGGAAGACAAAACTGGTGAAAGTCATGTTTAAAAGGCCTCCCACGAGGACGAGAGGGGAGGGAGGGAGAAGAGAGGGAGAAGGACAACAATGTGAGAGAGACATGTGGGTTGGTTGGCTCATGTACGCACCTCGACTGGGTAACAGACCTGCAGCCCAGGTGTGTGACCTGACCGGGAATTGAACCCATGACCCTTTGGTTTTTGAGATGACGTTCCAACCCGCTGAGCCACACTGGCCAGGTCCTGGAATGCATTTTCATAGCTATGTAACCCAGTGTGTCTAAAATGTTATCTCTACACAATCAGTATCAAAATTAGCAAGGTATTTTGTATTCCCCAAAACCCAGCGTCATTTTGCGTGGGTAACATGCCTCACAGTAGATGCTGGTGTTCGTTGTCCTGCCAAAGGGCCCGAGTGGGTTTCACGGAAATGCCCATCATGTTGCTTCCGGTTTACAATTCAAATCAGCTGAAGTGGAACAGGTTTTAGCTATGCACTGCTTCGGGTGCATCCGCTGCGGGCTGAGTGCTCCACGGCCCTGTGCGGCCAGGGGCTGCCATGTCGACGGCGCTGGTTTCCACAGCATCTGTGTCCTCCACCCCCCACCGGCTCAGGTGCCCCGTGCTCTGGCCTGTGTGGCCCTGGCTCTCCTGAGGCGCTCACCTGCTGGAAAACAGGGTCTTGGGGACATCTGAGAGGTGGTAAGATGGGGCCACCAGGCTTTGTGGCAGGCGGGCAGGGGAGGGGGTTTGGCCCGTTGGAGCTGCATCGACCGCTGTGGTGTGTTGAGGATGGTGTGTGCCTGGATCCGGTCCTTGGTTGGTCCAGAGGGCTCTGCGTCTCTCTGTCTTGTAGCAGCGACAACGCCCATGACTTGGGAACTGAGGGCCTTCCTGGGAGGCGCGGTGGCACCAAAGGGTGGCTTGCAAGCAGATAGCACCCAGCAGTGGCCTTTCGGGTGGAGCTCTCTGGAATTGCCTCTGGTTGGTCCCTGCCACAGGGCCCATGGGCCTCCCCTAGGACCCCCTGCCGTTCCAGAGACTGCATCCCACAGGGATCTGGGCCAGGTGAGGGGCTCGCTCCCCGCCGCCCAGGTCGACCCCCGTCCTCCTGACCGTGCCCCAGGAAGTGGGTGGTACGTGACACCCACCTTGTCAGCTTTAGTACCAAGGTACAGAGAGGTACCCAGCTTGCCCGGAGTGGGAGCTCCAGCCCAGCCTGGCCGGCTCGCCCCCTCCTGAGGGCCACAGGCGGGATCCCTGTTCCATTCAGGCTCTGCAGCCTCTGGTCTGGCCTCGGCTTCCCCAACCGTACTACGAGTGGCTGGCTGAGCGACTTCTAGCCTCTGTGGCCCTCCTTTCTCTCTATTTTCTAAGTGGTTTTGTTTGGGCGAAGGGGCTGAGGGACGGTGTGGCAGGGTTGGGGGGGACTGCGTTGCGCAGCCCCCATGGGTGGAAAGGCCCCCACGCACGGCCTCGAAGGCCCTGCCAGGAAGCTGCCCCGCCGGGTCCCGATGCCCGCTCTGCGGCTTGGCACTCAGGCCTTGCAGCTGCCAGGGGCTGGCCGCGTGCGGTCCCCGGGCTGGCACGGGTGGCCGGGCGGGCCGGGGAGGGCGGGTGAGGTGGGGGTGTGCCGAGGGGCCCCGCATCCATCACTGCCAGCCGCTCTCGCAGGCCCTGCCAAGTCGTGGTGGAAGCGGGCCCAGGTGCCAACATGCTTGGTAACTCGATTGCTATTTGAAAAATCAAAGTGATGTCAGGAAAATCTGACCCCTGCCTTCATATCAGGAACCTGGAGCCGGGTGGGCGGTGGCCTGGGCGGGGCTGTTTGTGCAGGGCAGTCAGTGGGGAGGCGCCTGGGACGGGGAGATTGTAGCCGAGAATATTAACCTGCCCAGCACCAGGTCGGGGCAGGGAGGCAAAGAGCCAGTCAGGGCAGGAAGTTCAGCCGGGCCTGCCCGCGCCAGCTGCTGACACAGCGCTGGGCCAGCACCTACTACGTGCCTGGCTGATAATGCCAGGTCCAGGGGCTCACAGATTCTAGGGTGACGTCTCCAGGTGGCACAGTGCCTGGGCTTATAAAGATGTTTTCTTTTAAAATCAGAATAAACAAAAATAAACTTTCATATCGAGGAAAATGCTTTAATATGTGTGCTGGGTTGAAGAGTGTCCGGCCAAACCCCGTGTCCACCTGGAGCCTCGGAATGCGACATTATTTGGAAATAAGGTCCTTGCAGATGGAGCTGGTGGGGACAGGGTCATGGGGGCGGACGGCGGGGGCAATCCAGGGACTGGACCCTTTCTAAGAAGTTCACAGGCAGAGATAGGAGGGATGCGGCCACCAGCCCAGGGCCGCCTGGAGCCCCCGGAAGCTGGAGGAGGGAACTTGGCCCTGGGACACCTGGAGTGTGGACTTCCAGCCTCTAGGTCGTGAGAGAATCAATTTCCAGTTGGGGGTAACTCATCATGGTGGCCCCAGGAAAGTAACACAACACAGAATATTAATTTGCTGTTGTTCCAATGCGATCATCCGTACAAATTACTATTATTATTATTTTATGAAGGAGGAAACCCTTGGGAGCAAGAGTCCCCGAGGCTCACGAAAGTGTTACTTCAAGGTGAGAAGATGTGGCCCTTCTCCCAGGAACACAGCTCTTGGCCTGGGGGCTGCGCTGGGCAGTGCGGTGGGGGTAGGGGGAGAGGGGACGGGCTGGGGGGGTGCCCTGGATGAATGGACCCCAGCATCCTTGCAGGGGGTGGCTCGGGGAGAGACAGGGCCCTGGAGTGAGAACCTGGGGTTCTGCTCAGACTGCGTTTCCCGGCTGTGTGACTTCGGGAAGGGATGCGACCTCGCTGAGCCTCTGTTTCCCTCTCTGTGAGCTGCCTACTCCCGAGGGTGCTCCTGAGGGGTCCGCAAGAAAGGTCAGTTAGTGTGTTCCGGAAGCACGGTTTCAGAGCTCGGGAGTGGCAAGCGCCCTGTCGCTGTGCCTGCCACCAGCCCGTGGCCCAGGGCTTGGCACTCTGAGCCTGAGAGAGAGGTGACCGGGATGGAGGGGGGGGGCATCTTCAACACAGATATTCCTACCTGGGCATTCCCAAGTTTGGAAAGAGCCGGGCCTCCTTCTGTCAATGAGGGTCGGACACATGTCCTCCTCCGCCCTCCATGCAGCATGGGTTCCCTGTCCCTGGACACGCCTGTCCTCCTTGTCGGCTTGGGACAATGCTGGTCCTAAATGGAGGCCCCGGAGCCTGTCACCACCTGCTGCTTGCAGCCAGAGTCCCTTCCTCTGGGGTGGCCGTGCGTCCAGGCCAGGCCTTGTGTGATGACCCTAAGCCGGCGAGCGATGAGGGCCTCGGCAAGCTGTGGGACAGCGGGCTGGCCGGGCCACTACACGAGCTGGATGGAGTCCCCGCGGTGTCCTGGCTACCAGGGGTGGCTCAGAGCGGTTCCCAGGCTGGAATCTCTTGGCATCTTGCCACTGTGGCCCAACTTTCAATGGGAGACATCCCACATGGGTGTGCCCGCTGTGTGCCGGGCCTGCGCCAGGTCACTGTGCATCCAGCTTCACCGTGATGCAACGTGGGGGACAGATCTCAGCCCTCACCCCGCAGAGGAGGGCACCGAGGCACAGAAGGGCTGGTGGACTTGCCTGTTGGCGGCCCGGCCAGGGTGAGAGTCTGGGCGGGACTCTGTGAGGGAGCCGGGCCGCCCTGCTCCCCCAGGGACGCAGATCTGCTGGGAGAGCGGTGAGCCGCCAGCCTGGCAGGGATGTGGGGCCGTTCCTGCCTCTAGGTGGGGCCTTCTGCACGTGCTGGGCCTGAGGCGGTGCACCCAGAGCCAGACAGTGAGGGGCTGAAGTGCTTCTAGAACTTTCAGTCAGAACGGCGTGGGCGCAAACCAACTCCCAACTTTGGCCCCTTCCCGCAGACCCCTTGGCTGTGCTGTGGGTCGCAGGCGGATGCTGAGTCTCCTCTGCCCTCTCCAGGGGCTGTGGTCCCCCTGGACAGGCCCCAGATGGGTCGTGAATCCCTTCTCTCCCTTCTTGAAACCCCAGCCCCTGGGTGGGGGGACTCTGGGCTCCATGCCCCTAGGTCCTGAGGGTGGCCCTCAGGGGGAACTGTGGGAGTGTGTCTGGGCAGCCACATGTCCTGGTCTGGGAGGTGACCTTGGGCCAGATGCTGTGGTGGGCTCCCGAGGGCAGGCTCTGGGGCCCCCTGCCCCAGTCCTCCTCATGTTTGGGGGTATTTTCTGTTTTCAGGGTGCTTGTAGGAGGGGTGAGCGTTGGCCAATGAGACCCGGTTCCCTCCCGAGTCTGCTCCTCAACATGTGAGCTCGGGCAGGGCAGAATCTTCCCCCAGAGGGCTCCGCGGTCCCTGAGGTCTCCTCCAGGACAGCCTCGGTGGTCCGGGCTGTGAACACTGGTGATGCCAGCGACTTCCCTTCTCTGGTTTCAGTCTGCTCACTTGTCTGTTGGGGAGAACACAGGGCCCACGGGACAGCTGGCCACAGGGAACACTGCCCATTAGTCATCGGGCTCTGCGTCGTTTACATAGAGTGAGTTTGTCCCTTCCTCCATCTTGGTCACCTTCCGGGATGAGGACGATGATTTTTGGGGGTCACTGAGCTCTAATCTCCACATAGGAGGAGTTTCCCTCCTTCCATCATTCACCGTCGAATGTCTTTGTTGATAAAGGGATGCAGCTGTGTGACCACCGCCACATCCAGTGTGGAGCACTGTCCCATTGTCCCCTGAGGCTCTTCCCACCCCAACCCCTGGCAACCACGGATCTGTTCCTGGGCCCTGTAGTTTTGTCTTTTGCAAAGCGCCACGTAAATTTTGGAATCACACGCATGCAGCCCTGTGGGCCTGGCTCCCGCCCCTTGGTGCGGTGCGCCGGTGACTCGCCTGTGTCCGTGGGTGGGCCTGTGGTTCGCCCTGTCTGCTTGCTGCGTACCCGAGTGGCCGTCCCACATCGCTGTCACTTGTGGCAACTACGCAGAAAGCTGCTGCTCTGAGCACTTGGGTGCAGGTCTTGGTGTGGCGTGTTGGGTGGGTGCACGCTAAAAGCGGGGTGGCTGGGCTGCCTGTGACGTGTGTTTCACTTCACTGCCGAACTCCTTTCCCACAGGGAGGCACCGTTCTGGGTTCCCACCAACACAATGTGAGAGTTCTGCCTGCCCGGGGTATTTGTCAACACTTGGTATTGTCTCTTTAAAACTTTAGCCATTTCGGTAAGTATCCAGTGCTGTCTAGTGGTGCCGAGCGTCCCTTCATTTGCCACCTGCTTGCTTCTCCACCACCCAGTTTTCTCTCTGGGGCACGAGGAGCGGATCCGTTACCTCTTACTCTTCAACTCTTCCCTGAAGTGCAAGAGCTGAGACCAGCAGGACACACTTACCACCCCACAGTTTCTGTGGGGCAGGAGCTGGGGAGTGGCCCCTCCAGGTGGTGCTGGCTCAGGGTTTCCTAAGGTTGCCGCCAAGGCCCAGGCTGCATCGTATGAAGTCCCCGCTGGGGCTGGACTGACGGTGCTACCGAGGCAGCTGCTTGTGTGTGTGTCCGGCTGGTGCTGGAAGTGGGCGGGAGGCCTCAGTTCTTCTCCACGTGGACCTCTGTCCCCAGGGCTGCTTGAGTGTCCTCACAACGTGGTGGCCGGCTTCGCCCACGGTGGGTGACCCCAGAGGAAGCCACAGTGTCTGTAAGACCCAGGCTCAGAAGTCACGCACCATGGGTTCTGCTACATGCTGCTGGTTCACACATTGGTCCTGTGCAGAGTGCACAGGGCTGAGCACCAGGAGGTGAGCTCGCTGGGGGTTTCCTTGCAAACCGGCTGCAAGGCAGGAGGGGCGTTCCCAGTGGGGCCTGCGTTGGCCAAGGGGGTGTGTTTGGGAAGGAGGGGGAGCAGCCCAGCGTATGTGAGTGGATGGCCACGTGGGGCAGAGAGCTCAGAGGCCAGGTGGTGAGGTTTGGGTTTGATCCCGTGGGCCTGGGGGGGATAGAGTGGCTAAGAGCTGTCACAGAGGCCTGAGGCCCCTCCTGGCCTCACTGGTCAGGGGAGAGGCGCCCCCGCACAGCTGTGGGGCCTTGGGGATGTGCTTCCTCTCCCTGAGCCTCGGCTGTCTACTCTGTAGAATGGAGACTCGGTGCTGCAGAAGGCCGCCTGAAGACAGAGTGCAGTGATGGAGCTACTGCTTCTCTCAGGCCCCAGGGGGACGGAAGGTGCCCAGGGTCACTGTTGAAGGGTTGGGAGAGAGTGTGTGTGTGTGAGTGTGCAAGGTGTTAGGGAAAGACTAACGTGTCAAGTTCATGCAGAGAGGACGGCAGGGGAAGGACCCACCCAGCAGGAGCCCGGGTCGTCAGGGTCGCACAAAGGAAGGACAGTCTGATGTGCCTGCGCCTGATTGGGGACTGTGCAGAAAGCCACTCAGTGAGAGCAGCTCCCTGCTTGTGTGTGGCTTCGTGGCGTGGTGTCTCTCCCCAAGCCCCTCTGACGGATGAGGGGCCGGGTCTCAGAGGGACCGGAAATGCTCCCGCGGGTCCTGCCACCCCTCCGCCGGGACCCGTAGATCCAAGCTTTTGTGCTCATCCAGCATGTCCTCCGAAGAGGTGGCCGGGCCCCAGGGCCTCTGCCCTGTCCTGCCCACTCCTGCCTGCTCTCCATACCTCCTGCTCTTCCCTCTGGCTTTGGGGGTGCAGCGGCGACCCGACTCCGCAGCCCCTGTGACCTCCTGGTCCTCTTCCTCTGTCCCCAGGAGCTTTGCTGGGTCTGGGGCTGACTCCTTTCAGGGAGAGCCATGCCCAGGGTCGAGGCAGAACCCAGGCCTTTGCTCAAGAGGAAGTACTTATCATGGGAGAGGTGGGCTGCCCTTGGAGGGTGATCTTAATCCCCAGCCCCTCCTGCTCCTAAAACAAATCTGTTTGCGTGTGAGAAAAGAAAGATTTTAGGAGCTGGGAGCACCCCGGCCACATAGGCTTCCCATTGTGACCCAGGGGCTCATTTCCTGGTGGGTGGAAAGCCCTCCCCTGAGACTTACGCAAGGAGGCTTGGCCGGGGAGCCCCTTTGTCCCACACTCGAGGCCACGGACAAGCACGTCAGCCCCAATTTACTCGGAAACATTAGCCGTGTCCTCCAGGCTAAGCCTGGCCGATGTGTAATTCCAGATTACCTGGTGAGAACTGTCGGAAATGAGGCGGGGGCTCCCCGGAGGGAGGCAGGAGAGCAAAACCCCTCTTGGTGGGTGTCCTCCCGGGAATGGCCCGGTTCCCGCGCTGCCAGGGCCGCTCTGGGCTCACGCCGGGTCCGCATGTTTCTGCGGCTGCGTTTGCTTGGTGGCCTTCCGTACTGTCACCCCTCCGGCACAGGCACCTTCTGGGAAAGGTGTCAATGGGTAACGTCGTGACCGGCCCTCGAGGTCTGGGGTCCCAAGACTGCGACAAGCTGGGGTCCAAGGCCATGGGCTCCACGAGGAAAGGAGCTTCTTCCAGGAGCAGCGACTTAACTCGTGGGAAGCAGCTGCTCTCGGGTCACGGTGTGGAGTAGCCGGGAAGGTGTGTCAGGCTCCATTGAGGTCACCTAGGAGCAGGAAGGCCATTTTGGAAGAGTAATGTAGGAAAAAGATTAAAAGTGAACATTAACCCCCACTTTGGAAAGATTGGCAGAGCAGAAGCCAAATGGTTCCGAGAAAGAGCTTGCAGGTCCTGGCTGGTGTGGCTCAGTGGATTGAGCGCTGGCCTGTGAAACAAAGGGTCGCCGGTTCGATTCCCAGTCAGGGCACATGCCTGAGTTGTGGGCCAAGTTGGGCCTCCAGTAGGGGGTGTTCGAGAGGCAACCACACATTGATGTTTCTCTCCCTTTCTTTCTCCTTCCCTTCCCCTCTCTCTAAAAGTAAATAAATAAAATATTTAAAAAAAAAAAAAGAAAGAGCTTGCAGACCTTCACGTGGGTTCAGGTCCCAGCTCTGGGGATGAGATTTGAGTTCTTTTACTTTGTGCTGGAGTTTGTTACTAATAACTGCCTCATGAGAATAAATGCAAAATCACCTGCAAACGGCCCAGAGAGGATCCCTGACTTCCCTGATGCTCTGGAATCCAGGGCCCTGCGATGTCATTCTTGCCAAAGGGGACGAAAGTGGAAGTGTGCTAGGATTTCCCCGGTAAGCTTTTGCTTTCCTGATACAAGCACTGCTGCCTCCTCCTGGGCTGTGTTCTTCCTGGAGTTTAGGTTAAGGGCTGGAGGGGCAGCAGCCTTCTTGGGCCATGAGGCTAAAACTATGCCGTCAAGATAATGGGGTCAGATGCATTTAGACAGGGATGGCATGCTGCGCTAACCCTTGTCAGTGAAGAAAATTAACCCCCATGGGCTAAGTCTCTCTAGAGCGTTTCAGATACCTTGTAATTGATCCATTCAGTGTTTGGCATATAGTAGATGCTCAATTAAAGCTAAAACCTACTCTCACTCTTTTCCAGGCTTCTGAGGCCCAGAGAGAGGGAGTTGCTTGCTCAATAAGGGGGTAACCAGTCCTCAAACGTAGCTCCCTGGGTGCTCAGGCTGGTACCTTTTCACAGCTCCCTGGCCTGAGACAGGGGTGGGATCCTATGTGCACGGTCCTGGGATCTTGAGTGTATGAGCGAGGGTCCAGGTGCCCTTTAAGTGATTTCTTTTGAAAGTGTCACTGGGAGGTAATTCTGTTCCAGCACCGAACCGTTGACCATGGGGGGCACATGGGGTTGGGTTCCTACGAACGCTGGGTCACATCGCCATCACCCGATCCATCCATAACCCTGTTTCGTGTGCGTTTCTGTTTAAAGGCACCTGATCTAATATGTATTTCGACTCATTCACACGGAACCCGTGGTCAACAGCTCTGTCTCTCACGCCTGGTGAGTCTCATGTCACACCTGTTGTCTCCGGGAGGCAGTGTGCCCAGGACCGTTTCACACACCAAAGTCACCCCCCCCCCCCGCCCCACACTCAAAAATTCAAAAAGAGACCATGAGGAGGACCCTTGTTTATGGCGTGGGCTGGAACAGCGGCCGTGGCCTCCTTCAGCCTCCTGGGAAGGCTGCGTCCGGAGACCCGTGTGCTCTGCGTCCGTCTGTGAATGGCCACGGGAGGGCTGCGAGTATTGATTTGGGTTCCACGTCTGTTTCCTTGAGCAGGCAATGTCGCAAATCTGGAACGCACAGATAACGAGGACGGACTGTCCCCAGGCGAGGGGACCTCTGCAGCGAAAAAAACGGGGTGCTCAGAGACCGGCCCGACAGGGAGGTCCGCGGAGGCCTCTCCAAGAAGGTGACATTCAAGCCGAAACCTGAAGGTAGAGGAGCAAACAGCCGTGCAAACCTTGTAAGATTCAGCAGGGCGTCGCCTCAAGGTCAAGTTCAGAGCAGTTGCTGCTTCCGTCAGTGGGACCTCGGAGTCTCGGGGTTTATCTCTGCCCTTTATTTTTAGCTGGCCACGTGGCTGGTCTTTTTCATTTTCTTCCCTCCTCCTCTGCTCCGTTGGAACTTATATTTTCAATTTCTGTTCTTTTAGCTGTGACCCTAAAGACTTCCAACAGACGTAGTTAACGTTTAAATGTCTATGTCAGTATTTGACATTCCTTCCCAGTGATACACGACCTTAGAATACGTCAGCGTTCTTCTGACTTATAAGCGATTGTGTTACAATTTTATTCCTAATTTTAACGTCCTGAGTGAGCCCCGATTGTTCCTGTTTTATGCATTTGGTGTTTGTTTAGATTTACCCAGCCTGTCCCCGTGCCTTGGCTCATGACTTTTTCCCTGGCATTTGACATCTGCTTTCTGTAATCATTTCTCTTGGGCCTGAAGCACACCCTGGGGGTGGCCGTTGCTGGTAAGTCTGTGGGGGGCAAGCATCCTTGCTGCTTGTCTGAAGTGATAAATTGATCCATCTTTTCTTGCGTGGCTTGTACTTGCTGGGTTAAGATAAGCGTGTTTTTCTGTGCTGTCGTCTAAAAGCTGTGTAGTTTTGCCTGGCACACTCATGGCTAACCCGCCTGGACTGGAGTTCTGTATAAAGTGTGAGGTAGGGGTCGTGCTGGTCCCTGGCCTTCCCCACCGAATAGTTAGGGCTTGGAGTATTTCAGGTGCTGGGTGGGTTGCAGATTTCTACCAGATCTGCACCGATCACCTGTGCCTCCTGACCCGGGGCCACACGTGCAGTGACTTCAAACAACGCCTGTCCATCCTCCCGAGGCTCCTTAGCGCAGGAGCCTGGGTGGGCTCGGCTGGGTTCGCGGCTCAGATTCTCACGGAGAAGCTCAGGGGAGGAACCCCCTTCCAGCTCTTGGGGTATTGTCAGAATTCAGTTCTTTGCAGTTGTAGTACTGAGGTCCCCGTTTCCCTGCTGGCTGTCGGCCGGGGCTCTGGGGCTCTCGGTTCCTGGAGGCCGTCCTCGGATCCCACCAGGGGGCCCCTCCTTTCAGGACATGGCGCTCACTTCCTCGGAAGCAGCAGGAGACCCTCACCCCTTTGCTGTGACGGAGTCTTGTGTGACATAACCTGTTGGTGGGAGGGACCGTCCCACCTGGGTGTCAGGCATCAATGTGGGACTTGCTCTGACCAAGGATGTGTGAGCAGCGGGGGCCTGTCACCCCTGAGGGGGGTGGGAGCCGCTGTGTGGGACTTGTCACGTGACCCAGCCCCCTCTGCCTCTGCACCTGCGGGTGATGAAGGCATTGTGTCTTCCCCAATTCTGGTGGGTTGAACTTCCTGTCCTTGCCTCGCTGTCCCAGTTACGGCCTGTGGCACAATGGATACCTTTGACTGCATTACATTCAGAACTTACGTTCATCAGAAGACACCATAAAAAGCATCAGGAGCCTTGGCCGGGTGGCTCAGCTGGTGGGGGTGTCGACCTGTTCACCAGAAGGCTGCAGGTTCGATCCCCAGTCAGGGCACATGTGTAGGTGGCAGGCTCGGTCCCTGGTTGGGGTGCATACGGGAGGCCCCTGATCGATGTTTCTCTCCCTTGTTCCCCCTTCCTCTCTCTCTAAAATCAATCCACATATCCTCGGGCAAGAATTGGGGGAAACAGCAGGGAAAGACCGACTGCCACACTGAGAGGAGACACTGCCGCACCGAGCACTGACAGAACCAGCATGAAGAAAGTAAGATTTTAATGTACGTTTTATTATTGAGCCAACAGAGCAGGAGACAGCCGCCCTTGGGAAGATGGTTGGTTACTTCCAGGTCCCCAGAAGAGGGGGTACCAGATGGTGGGGGGCAGTGAGGAGGCAGGGGGCGGGGAGGCCTGACTGGTCTTGGTGGGAAGGAACGCAGGTGGGGCGAGCAGACCGAGGACTGGCTGGCGTGAGTAGTTCAGCTCACTCTGCGGCATGAGGGTGGCTGTGTCGGAGGGGCGTGCTGGTGGGTGAGCCGTTTTCTGTCTCTAGGAGCAGGCTTACCCTGGGGGAGGGGGGCGTCCCTCCAGCTCAGCGAGGCCCAAGATGTCATCAGAGCCTGAGAAGACAGGACAGAAAAGGCTCGGCACAGGGAAGATGGCCTGAAAACCACCAAGGAGAAGCAGCAGCCCAGCAGGCCAGAGTCTGCGGTCACGTCCCAGGACAGGAACCCCAAACACCAATGAGCACGTGATAAATAGACACAGAGATGCAGGTTCGGATCTCTCTGAGACACTGTCTGTCGCCCGCCAGATTGCAAGCCATTGAAAAGCCAGCGTCGGCGAGGACAATGAGCAAGGGGACAGCCACCTGGGGCCGCTGGGGTGGAGCTTGGCGTCATCCGTTCGGACGACAAATAAGCCTATTTCTCGTGAGGTTCGGGCTCTGCATTCTCTCTAACCAAGCACATGCCTGTGCAGACACCGCCCCAGAAGAAACCCCCCAGCACAGGCCTCTGTGCAGGCCTTTCTGGCTGAATTTACAAGTCTGGGCGGTCGTGTTTCTCTGGTGCCTGGAGAAGGGGTTCGACCTTCATCTGCCTCCCGGTCTGCGGGGCATCTCAGCGGGTCCCTTCTGCTTCGCCTTGCCTCTCTGGCTGTTTCTGGGACATTCTCTCTTGTGGGATAATCATCTCTGGTGTTCCGTAATTGATGATTTGGCATCCTGAAATCGTGGGCCAAACTAATGGCCCACGTTATTAGCATCCATATCGTCCCTGTGTTTTCACGGGTGTGCAAAAATCACATTAAAAACCCTGTACCCGCCCCCCCACCCCCAAATCTGTGTTTTGCTCCCCACCCGAGAGAGGACACCTCCTCTTAACACCTTTTGGCTCCTGCCACCTGACAGTCCGGGTGCTTCCCTAGGGGGCCCCGGGGAGTTGTGATGTGCTCGCCACACCTGTCCTTTCCCCCCGGGAGCTGTAGGTACAGTATAAATTCTCCTTTGAAGGCAGTGTCTCTGTCACTTTAACAAATGTGCCTGGGATGTCGCTGAGTCCCAGGTGCACTGACGGCATCTCCCTCGTTGGGACCATGCATTGTCACTGTGGCGTCTCCCGGGGTGCATAGCTTTGCCTTCATCCGCTGCTGGATTCTTGGGGAGGCCTGAATCTGTGGCTCGATGTCTCCCATCAGTTCTGGAAAGTTCCCGGTCAGTCATGCTCCCTCCAGATGCAGTCTTTGCCCTCCTCTGTCCTCCCCCTCTGGAACTTCTCGGTCACGGGCCTTACCGGCCGCTCCGTCCCCCAGCACTGTGGGGCAGACCCCCACAGAGGAAGCCGAAGAGCAGGTGAAGAAGCTGGGCGGAGGGTCCCTGGGCCTTCGAGGCTGTGTGGCCTTGGAGCGGAGGTGACACCCGGCTGCTGTGCTTCCTGGCAGCTTCCTCCTCGGTGAGCCGGCCGTGCCTGGTGACATATCCGAGCTGGTCATGGCCATGGTGACCTGTCCGAGCTGGCCTTGTGGCCTCTTCTTGCCGATAACTGAATGCTGTCACCCACTGCTGACAATGGAGACTCTGGGAGGCCTGTGAACACAAGTTCCTCAGGGGTTCTGAGGGGACAGGCGAGTCTCCTTGTGGCTCAATTCACCTTCAGGGCCCATAAATGTCACCCAGCCCTCACGCCCGCCACCCTCCAGTGTGAGGCCTGGTCTGAAGAACCTCGCCTCGGAACGGCCATCCGGCACGAGCACAGCAGGCCTTGTGGCGTCTCCATCCCTGTCCCTGTCCCCGTCCCTGTCCCCTGCCTCCTTTCTTGTTCAGAAACCCAGAGACGCTGAGCCAGGTCATGTGTGGGACCCTGCTGGGACGTTTTTCCTCTCCCCTCAGTACATTTCTTTTACAGATTAAAAAATTTTTTATACCATTAGATCAACTCTTTTTTTGTTTTATTTCCAGGAAAATCTTTACTTTTTGTATTTCTCGAGCACGCTGAGCTTGCTTCTCAGACTCACGTAGCACTGCTCCCCCAGCCCCTCTGAAATCCCTGCTGGTTTTACGTCTGCCAATGCCTCAGGGCTGCCCTCCCCCGGCCCTCCACCCCCCCTCTGGAAAGAGAAAGGGCCCAGGCTCTTCCCGAGGTCTTCAGGCAAAACCCCTATGTACCCCCGGGAGCCGCACAGCCTCTGCCTGTGAGCCGTTTCAAAGGGCGCTGGTCGGCTGCAGAGCCGCCTGGGTTCCGTGATTGACAAAGGTGCTGTTTGTGGGGCTGCGGAACATACTAGTGACCTGGACCAGAGGACAGTCAGCATGTGCAAAGGGCAATGGCCTGGTCACCACTCACCATCTGGTTGCCTTGAATGGAAGGCTGGTCCAGTAGGGACCCCCTGCCAGAACACGCGTGGAGAGGCCGGCAGGCAGGGTACCACCTCTCCCACACCCCACAGAGTTGAGCCCAAATGAACTGTAGGCCCCGTTGGCCCCACATCCGAGTTCTATCTGAACTCGCTCACCCGGATGTGAGGGAGCTGCAGAAGCTGGTCGGGCGTGGTGCCAGCTTGCCACGTGGCACGTGTGGCCTCTGCGGAAATGTTCGTGAAAGCACCATCTTACAGACGCTCTCCTAGGCCGCCGGCATGCACTGTGTAGCCCCGTGTCCCCAGTGGGGTCACTCTGTCCCCTCCCTCCTGTCCAGGACTCGCAGAGTGAGGTGGCACACTCGAAGAAGGTGCGTAAGAATTCTGATGGGGTGAGCTGAACACACTGCCCTTCCTCTGTGAGCCTCGGCCTGGTGTTGTGTTGGCTTCTCGGACACGGCTCGTTTCTTTGGAGTCCCGTTCTGTTTCTGACAGCGTCCTGGGCCCGCTGTGTGATAGCTCTGAGCACAATCACATCCAACTCTCCCGGCTGCGGGTGGCAGCGTCCCTGGCCGGTGTCCCGCTTGGCCTGCCCCTCACATGTGCTGGGGGGACAGCCCTTGGGAGGGGGCCCCGCCACCCAGCCCCCCTCCATGGGAAGGCGCTCCACGTTTCCCCACTCATGTTTCCCCTCATCTGCCGAAGGCCCCTGCACCTGCACCGGGCAGGCCTGTCTCAGAAGGCAGCTCTGGGAATAGCCTTGACCTTGTCCAGGGGAGAAAGACTATTCACTGCCTTTCCTGAAGGGCTTGCTGACCTTGGCCTTGCAGAGTCCCAGGACCTGGGGACATCTGAGCAGGAAGGGTGGGGGCGCCGTGACCCTGAGTTTCCTTGCCTGATGTCACGTGACGGGGTGTTGTTGACTTCATGAGCTTGGCAAACAGATTTATCCAGGGCCACCTCGTCCCCACCTGCAGGGTCAGAAGCTGGGAACCGGGCTCTACCGTGCGTGTGTCTGGTGCTTCGGCTCCCCCAGGACGCCTACCAGGGTCCCTGACCGCTCAGGTAAGTGTGATGCTGCCCGGGACTCAGCCTCTTCCTCCCGAGCTCACCGCTGCTTTCCCGGGGACCTTTCCCCTGCGGCTGGCGGTGTCCCCAGGGAGGGAAGTGGTGAACCTGCAGAGGGGTCTCCGCAGCTTCTCCAGCAGCTGCACCCTCGCCGAAGGCCCCTGGGGGCTTCCACATTTAAATGCTCCCACGTGTTTGAAGCGGCCTTCCACCCTCAGTGCATGGCAGACGAACACAGAGCCACATGCTGCCCGAGAGGGTTGTTTGGTCCATGTGCTGGACCCCCAGGCCCGGTCCGCGGCCGGGGGCTCTCTGTGTCCAGCTGCCCCCAGAGAGCATGGCAGGGCCCAGCACGCTTCCAGGGAGCCTCTGGCTAAGAGTGGTGCTGAGCTGCCAGGCCCGGGGGCTGTGGGGTGCTCGGCTGGTCTGGGGTTCGCTGGGATTGTCATCACGAAAACCACAGGGGAGCGTGTCATCTGGCCCCATTGCGCACCTTTGGGGGTGCTCACTGTCAAAGCCGTTGCACTAACTCCTTAGAACCTTCCAGAAAGGCCAGGTGGGAGCGTATTATCTGTTTTGTAGGCAAAGGAGTCCCCAACTGGCTTCGGGTGGCCTGCGGCCCTGGGGGCCCCCGAGCTGTCTCTCTGGCTCAGGGACTGAGCCACTTCCCGACTGAGAAGGTGGTCAGGTGCCCAGGACCTGGCATCCAGACATCCCTGTACCTCCTAGGGGGCCCTGAGCTCCGGCTGGGGCCCCTCCAGGTTCAGGGACCACGGGACTGAGGTTGGAGGAGGGGCCCAGACTGTGTCTTCACCCACAGGGAGCTTGGCTCTGAACTTGGTGATGGACCGAGTCTGTAGAGGCGAGTGTGCACATGTGATGTGTACACGTGTGTGCTCGTGTGTGTGTGTGTCAGGCAGAGAAGGCTGGGCAGATGAATCTCAGGGCCTCCTCTTTGGGGTGGGGGGGGCAGAGATTGATACCCAGACATGATGCTGGTCCCGCTATGGCACCCTGCCCCTCAGTCTTCTTCACGACCTCCAAGCAGACACCTGTCACTCGCCTCCTTTTCTGATAAGGAGTCCGTTTCCCTGAGGTGTTCAGCCACTTGCCCAAGGTCACTCAGCGAGTCTACAGTGGGATCTGGTTGGGGACAAGGGTCACTGTGAGGGGTGTGAGGAGACCCCACAGGACTGTGTTGCCCACCTTAGGCCATAGGTCTGCTGGCGTGTGTGGGCAGGAAGGAGGTGCCGGGACCCCCGTTCTGTCTTGTCACAGCCCGTGTGCTAGCTGAGGTCCCTCTGGGCCCAAGGGCCTGTCCTCATCTCCTCCCCTCTCTCTCCCCCTTTGCATTTGCACAGCTCTCTGCCTGCGCCCCGCCGGGCCCCAGCTCCCCGAGCCTCCCTGCCCCCATCCCGGCCGGGCCGGCTGCCGCTGCTGCAAGGACCACAGCCGCTGGACAGCACAGGCCTCCCGAGTGATAGCTAATTGGGGAGAGAAAGGGCCCGATTGTCTCGTGGGGCCGGAAGAGCGGGCGTGGGCGGCTGAAAGAGCCGGAGAAGGTGGCCAGCTTCGCCCAGCAGCTGCCGCCGGAGACGTTTGCAGATTACGTCAGCGCCGGCGAGCAGGGGGAGCGGGCAGAGGGGGGCCCGGCAGCCGCCCGCCCCGGGCCTCCCCACAATGCAGCCATTGTCGGCCCGGAGAGCGGTTCATTCTGGATGAATGGTGCACGGGCCTCTTGACCAAGGCGGCCGCTAGCCGTCCCCGATCTGTCCTCTCGCCCGCCGGGGAGGCCCTGGATTGGAGCCTGGCTGCCACAGGCGCTGTGGAGAGGACAGGGCCGTCTCTGAGGGTGGGCGTGGGCCTCGGGGCCGCCCAGCTGTCCTGAGTGCCCAGCCCAGGCCCCTCGCCGCACCGTGGGCACTTGGTATAGCCTGGCCTGGAACCCAGGCCCCGCTGTGGTGCGGGCCACGCCACACCACTGCTGCCCTGTGGGGCTGCCCACGCTCGGCATGGACTCCTGGTCTGGGGGAATTGCGGGCCCCGACCCCCTCATGGTCCTGCTGGTCATCATCCTGTTAGCGCGGTTCCTCCTGTGGTCCTGCCTCGGCACCTACGTTGATTATAGGCTGGCCCGGCGGCAGCCCCGCAAACCCAAGGAGGACTAACCCCTGCTGGCCCGCGGCCTCCGAACACCAGGCACAGAAGGCCTTCCCCTCCTGGAGGACACTGTTCCAGACGTGTCCTGTCCTGAGTCGGGGGTGGGGGTGGGGTCATGGAGCAGGGCAGGCAGAGGACCCCAGCATTTCACCCCCCAGGGCAGAGGTGGGCCATGCCCCACCTGGACTGGCCAGGGCTCTGCTGGTCACATTCCATCTCCCACGTTGGGGGGCAGATGGGCCACCACTGGCAGTCTGTCCCCAAGTTCTGGGGCCCCCTGTTGGAGTGAGTGATCCTGGGGGTGGGTCTTGCTCTGAGACTGTCTGTGCTTCCAGCCCTTTATCGACATGTTCGCAGGAGGAGGTGGGGGTGGGCCGTGGGGCTGGGGCACAAGGACAGGTGTGAACACCTCGCAGCCCGCCCTGCCACTCAGAGCCACCCCGCGTCTCCGTCCCCTCCCGCCTCCTGGAGGGATAAGATCAAGAGCAGGCGGCTGCCTCGGTTCCCCCCAGGGCAGTAACCCTGGGACGAGGTTACTTTGGGCAGGAGCACCTGGCCAGGGAGCTGGTGACGAGGCCCACGGGAAGGTGGTGGTGGGCGCAGCGGAGGGTCGAGCCTGATCCTCGAGGACAAGCCCCACGTGGCTGTCTCTCTCGCTTCCTGCCTTTATGCCCGGTGACCTGCAGGAGAAACTGCCACGTTACCACATGCCCTTGGCCCTGGGACAGCATCTCCAGGCCTGCCTGATTGATGTGTCCTGTGTCCTTGGGACCTTGGGGCCTTGGGCCACCGCTGTCTAACAGTGCGACCTGTGAGGGGCACTGTGAGCCAGGGCGTACCCGTCCTGCATCTAGGGGTCTGGAGACCGGAGACCAAGCACAAGCACATGGGTGGTCGGCCGTGTCCGGGGAGTGGAGCCCGATGGAGACTGGCCACCAAGCCTTGGGCGCCTCCCTGGTGACAACGCTCAGAGCGCTCCTCACCCATGGTGAAGCCTGAGGGTGGCCTTGGGGACATCCCTGACTTCCGCACCGTCCTGCTCCTGCCCTGCTTCCTTGGAAACCACAGAAGGGCCTCCAGAGGAAAGTGAGTCTGCCGCTCCTCCCCTAGCCAGCTCATCCTTCCCTGGACGCGGCGGCCGGGGGCTCTCCCCAGTGCTTTCAAGCAAGTTCACGGCTTCGCCCATGGCCTGCTTTTCCTTCATGACTGGTGGCAAGTTCCCCACACTATTCTCTTGTCCCATGTCTGTTCTTGTGGGTTTTCTACTGATTTCTACAATGTATTATTTTTAAAGAAAGAAATAAAGAAACCATCGAGTGATGCCTGCTGAAGAAGTGCAGCAAGCAAGGCTCCGTGGATGAGCATCAGGGGGAGGGGCTTGGGGAGCGGCCGGTTGTTCCCTGGTGGGTTTTGGGGCAGGGGCGAGTGGGGGAGCGTGCCTGGAGTGGGGGGGGCAAAGGGTGGTGCGGTGCTCGTTCTGTGCACCCACCTCATCATGGGCCTGACCCCATCCCCCCCAACACCAAGGGGTCACACAGCCTTCTCCTGCCCCGCCCCCCCTGCCCCTGGAGGAGGACACGGCCAGGCTGGGGCAAGACCGCTGGGCCCCCCTCCCCTCAGGCCAGTCTGTGTGTCTGTGTGTCTGTTGGGGAAAGGGTCTTCCCCTCGCCCACATACCCCCTAACCCCTACTGGTGCTGGCGCCCATGCAGGCTCCACGTTGTCAGTGCAGATGCATGGATGGGACCGTCCCCGCCTCTGACAGCTCCCAGGTCAGTGGGGACCATGGGTGGCATGTAAATAATGCTCCCATCCTGAGGGTTGTCACAGAAGCCCAGAGGGCCCAGTGATACGCCAGGGGAAAGGATTGGGAAGGCTGCCTGGAGGAGGGGATGTGGGGGCTGGCGGGTGGACAGGGAGGGGCGGTGGTCCAGGCAGGGATGCTGCAGGAACGAGGGCCCGGAGGTAGGACTGCTCAAGGTCGGTTTAGGGTCCTCGGTGGACGTCCTGGTACCAATATGAGTCTGTTGGCACAAGGACGTGTATGGAGAAGGGGGTGCGGATGTGCGGGCTCCCCTGAGGGAGTGGCGAGCCCCCACCTGGGGGCCACAGCCCTGTAACGGGGCAGATCTGAGCTCCTCCCACCAGACTGCCGGCCAGGCCCCCACACGACCCCGCCCTGCACCGACTGATTTCTTCATTATACCAGGGGTCTGGTTTGGAAAAGAAGAGCCAAGCTTATTGAAGAAACTACGGGTCCCTCACCTTTCCTTTTGAAAAAGAAATATCTTTTCACATATGTTTATTGATTTTAGAGAGAGGAAGCTGGGGAGAGAAACATCGATGTGAGAGAGGACATCGATTGGTTGCCTCCTGTGTGTGCCCCGACCAGGGAAGGAACCCACAACCTTTCGGGTTTTGGGACGATGCTCCAACCAACGGAGTCACACCAGCAAGGGCGGGTCTGCCACCTCTCTAAGGACAGGCCACGTGTCCTTTCGTGGACTCCTCACAAACATTGCTACCCTCCTCTGGCCTCGGAGCAACGTGCCCACACCCTTCAGCTGGCGAGCGGGGTCTGGCTTTGGTGGACCTGAGGCCCTGGGCACTGCGAGGCAGGGTGGGCCGATGCCACCGCAGAGAGTCAGAGCCCTGGGGCGGGGGTGACAGAGCACGGGTGAGGGATTCTGCACTGGTGACGTCTGAACTTGGCCTGGAAGGCCGCAGAGGATGTTTGTGGCGGTGTTGGGGACTTTCCCAGGGCAGGCAGGGCGGAGGCCTGGGGGAGAGGAGAGAGGGGTGGGGGTAGCAGGCGGGTGTGGAGAGCGGGGTGCAGGGAGGCGGAGGCCCGGGGGCCGGATTCTGGGCTGTAGGGGAAACGAGCTCTTGCTGGCGAATGAACATCTGTCTGGGGAGCCACGTGCGCCGATGTTCCTGTGCACGGCACTCACACGGTGGGAGATGCTGCCTGCATGTTCCCTGCCTGTTTATGCAAAACAACTGTATCCCACGAACAACCGGGGCCCCCCCCCGTCGCCCCCCGGGACGCATCGCCTGTGCGTGCTTTGTGAGGTCCTCCCAGCCGATGCCCGTGCAGACATTGAAACCATGTCAGAACTGTCTCATTTGTTCCCCGATTTGCTCAGTAAACGCTAACTAATCAGATCCGCTCTGCAAACGCAGATCTGCTCTGCACCAGGAGCCGAGCTTGCAGGAAGGGTTTTAGATTTTTCCTTCATAGTTTACTGCTGTTGCAAACATCCCTTACTAAGCAGGGCAGATGGACTGTGGGTGGTGGCCTAATCCAATCACCGGAAGTTTCTTGTTGGTGACAGTGCCGTGCAGCTTGGGTCCACGCTCTGCTGGAAGCAGTCACGCAGGGTCCCAGGCCCCCCTCCCTGTGGGTCTCTCTCCCCTGGGGCATCCTAGCCCTCTATTTGGGACCCTGCACGGAGCTGGCAGAGGCTGAGCAGAGAGAAAGAGGGGGGCGGACGGCACAGGGGCTTTTTGGGCCAGGCCCGGAGGTGGCTGAGCTCTGTCCTGTGCTTGACCTCCCTGCAAGGGAGGCCGGGCTGTGTCTAGCTGGGGGCCTGGGAGGAAAAGGATGCGGCTTTGGCGGCCACCAGGCTGACTCCGCCACCACCTCTCCGCTACACGTGGTTTATTCTGAAAAATGAAGTAGGGGGCGCCAACCAAACGCGGAGGAACACGCAGCGTGGCCGCCGGCAATCCAAGGCTCCCAGGAAAGCACAGAGTGCAGACGGGCAGAAGGGAAGCCCCGGGTCAGGGCCTGGCTTGTTGCCCCGCGTTTGGCGAAGTGGGCCAAGACAGGAACGAGTCCCAGGGCTAGGATGTCTGTGGGGACGGGCCTGGGGATCCCGGTGGAAGGGTGGCCAGGGAGTGGGCATTGGCTTGTGACATCTTCTGTGCTGGCCTCGGCCGGCCTCCTGCTCTCGGGGACGCGTCGACGTGGGACGCTCCATCAGCCTCTGGTGAGCGCCAGCCAAGGCCCTACCCCAGCATTCTGCCTTGGGTGGAAGGGGGCAGCGGAAGGACGTCTCGAGTCACATGGCTGGCTGTCCTCTGGACTGGCGGTGCTCCACGTCCCTCTGCCGTCCCCCTGGGACTCCCTTCACCCCAGCCCCAGGGTGCTGCATGGCTCCCTGTGTCCCCAGTCTTCTCGTTCCCAGTGTTTCTTTTCATGTCGGGGTAGCACGGGCGTCAGTAGCTTCTTGAGAAGGGTGACTTGCAGGCAAATAGTTTTCAGACCTCGCCCGTCCCAGACCATCTTTATTCGATCGATGCTTTGGCCGGCCACGGGAGTTTTGGTGCCCAAGAACTTTTCTCCGGAAGTTTGAAGGCGCGGCCTCACGTCCAGTATTGCCGATGAGAATTCCGAAGCCATTCGGAACACCGGTCCTTGGCAGGTAGTCTGGCTTTCCTCTCTGGGAGCGGGTAGAAGCTTCTTCGTGTCTCCAGTGTGCTGGGACTTCTGAACAACGTGCTGGTGCAGGTCTGTCTTTATCTCCTGTGCTGGGTGTTTGCTGGGCCTCTCCAGGCCGGACCCCGGGCTCAGCCTGTTCTGTCCCCGACCCCTCCGTGTCCCGTCTTGTACATTTGTGGCACCCGTCGCTGGCGCGTCGGACCCTCCCTGTTGTCATCCTTCTCCTTTCTCCCTCTGCCCACCCTCTTTTGTACCCCCGACTCTTCTTCCTATCCTCTCTGGGACATTTTCTCAACTTTATTTTCCAACTTCTTCTATGTAGTTCTCAGCTCTGCTGTGATTTTTTATTTTTAAATTTAGGGGCTCTTCTTTCTATCTTTTTGCTCTCCAAACGTCCCTTTCCGACAGCGCTCTGCTCTTGGTCGTGGCCGTGACGTCTTCTTGTTGCAGATCGAGCTCTTAGGACTTTCTTTTCCTTGAACAGTCTCTGTGGCCTGCAAGTTGCCGTTTTTGTTGTTGTCGGTGGTGGTTGTGGCCCCTACCTCCAAGTTAGAGGCCGTTCACAGACAGCTGGCGGCCCTGGGCCGTCGAGGCAGGGGTCGGGCGCCTCATTAGACGTTCAGGAGTGGAGCTGACCGCTCCAAGCTTCATTGCGGAGTGGTCTGGCCTGGTTTTTGAGGGGCCCCTGCTGTCAGAATTCTAAGACTTTTCCTCCTGCACTGGAGGAAGTCTCACGGGTGGGGTGGGGGTGGGGTCCTGGGAGCTGAGCTGGGGAAGATGGACAGGTGCAAAGGGTCACTGAACCTGTCACGCTGGTTTTGGCAAGACCCAGGCCCTCACCTGGGCCGTGCACCCTCCCCCACCCCCATTACCTTCTGCAGAGAATCAATGTCTGTTCTTCCAAGGTGCCAGGTGTCCTCCCAGTGGTGGGGGCTGGGAAGGGGGTCTGGGGCCTCCACCTCACCGTGAAAACTTTCACTTAGTTCTCTTGGGTGGCAGCCTCTTCCCCCCAGTTCCAGAGGGGCTTTGGAGCAGCCTTCTGTATAAATCGGTGCGTCCCCCAGCCCCTGGCCTTCCCAGCCGCTGCCAGTGAGACCAGCATTCTGAGGTCACTGCTGAGTGACGTTTCTCTCTGCCCCTCGTCTTCCGTCCACCTCCTACAACTGGGGTGCTGGCCCTGGCCCGTGTGGCCTCGGTGGGTCGGAGCATTGCCCTGTAACCGAAAGGTCACGGGTTCGATTCTCGCTCAGGGCACATGCCTGGGTTGTGGGTTCGATCCCTGGGCTCGTATGGGAGGCAACCAGTCCAAGTGTCTCTCTCTCTTTGTTTCTTCCTCTCTCTCTAAAAGCAGCAACAACAACAAAGTAATAAAATCTGGTGGCTGTGGTTGCCTTTTTCATTCTCTACGTCCCCACCCCTTTACTGTCCCTTTGCTGAAGCGTCGGTTGGTGGGGAATTGGGAAGAGGCGGGATTAGAGAACACGGATCAATCACCTGCTTCCAGGGCTCCACTCCGCTCTTTCTCATTTAACGGTGTTTTTCAGTGTCATTGCCTAGTCCCCCCTCGTCCTCACCACTGGAGACTTGTCTTTCCCAAAGTGCATTCCGTGACCAAAAGGTGATCGGGAGTTGAATAAACTTGAGGATGTTTTGGAGTTTACGAGGGAAACTGCCACCAGTTTCAGGGCCTGGAATCCACAGCCTGGGCGCGCTCAGAGACCCGAGGCCCGCAGCCCCTGGCACGCCCCGCCCCGCCCCGCCCCACAGGCTTTGGGAACCCCGGCCCCCCTCTGGCCCCCTTGCCGCTGATCCCGTGGGGTTTCTGGAGCCTCTGTGTCCCCCACGTCCCCAGGTCCATCACCACCAAGTCCACTTTGAAGTCTCCATTCTCTCAGCCCAGCGCTCTCCGACTTTCATGCACTTTTAAAATCGAGGGATAGTTTACTTGTAGTAAAAGGGTGTACCTGCACGTACATCACCACGCAAACATCCAGCGAGGGACCAAGTTACAGAGCTCCCCGGCACTGGCCCTCCCCCGCCCGGGGAAGCGCCGTCTGGATTTCTGTCCAGCTGAGTCTGGCCGGTGTTTGAGCATCGCACCGGAGGGATGTGCAGGGCCTGCCTCCTCCTGGGGCGGGGTCTGTCGGAGTCTCTCTTGTTCTCACGTGTGTCCATCCGCCACTTGGTCCTTTTGGATGCCGAGCAGGGCCCCGTCGGGTGGACGTTTTCCCGTTGAGGGACATCTGGGCTGTTTTCAGGTTTTGATCGCTATGAATGCAGTCTCTGAACACGTGTGCACCTGTCTTTTGATGGCCACAGGCCCTGGTTTTCAGACATGTGCTCCGAGGCAGAGCTGCTGGGTCTCGGGGTAACGCTATTTCACCTTTTCTCAGACTCTGCCTCGCCGTCCTCCGGGACACCGGCGCCAGCGTCCAGCCCGCCAGTGTGGGCGCCTGTCAGGTGTCCTGTGTCTTCTCTGGAATTCGGCCAGCCTTCTTAATGACCTCCCTTCTGCTGGGTGTGACGTGGCATCTTGTTGTGATCAGAGATGTTCTGATCAATCCCAAAATGTGTACCGAACACGAGTTACACGTCCAGTCTCATGCCGGGTGTTAGGAATAGGTCACCTCCTCCAGGAAGCCTGCCTGGGTCTCTGGCCAGATTAGGTGAGCTCCAGTGGGTCCCACCTGTTGTACGTGTGGCAATGGCATGCTGAGCCTTCCTCTGGTCTGTGAGCTGCCCGTGGACTGGAGTCTCAGGAAGGGCTGGGAGCCTGGTGTACAGCCCGAGGCTGGTACAGGAAGAGCACCAAATATCTGCTGGAAGGAAAGGGGGAAGCAGGGAAGGGAGGCGGGAGGAAGGGAGGGAAAAGAGAGGGGGAGAGGGGAAGGATGCAGAGAGGAAGGTGGCCGCAGGACCGTGTGAGCAGAGCAGGGCCCCTGCCACCTGCGCACAAAGACACACGACCCCGTGGGAGCTGCCGCCAGCACCGCCGTGCGTAAACAGAGCCTGCCCCTCCGCCTGGCCCCATCTCCCGACACTGGCCTTCGCCTTCCCGCGGAAACCCAAGACCCAGCCTGGGACAAGGGTTGGCAGATGTCTGTGAAAGGGGCCGTCTGCCTTTGCCGATAAGAATTCTCCAGACAATGGGGCGGCCTCAGCCGGGAATTCCCGCTGGGCTCTGGGTGAGGAGACTCCAGTGGGCCTGGGTAGCGGCTTCCCTGCCTGTCAGGGCCCTGTCTGTGGGCCGGGGGCTGCCGCACCCCCTGGGCACCCTCCGGCACTGGCTCCCCTCTCAGCCAAGCCCATGGCCCTTGTTCTTGCAGGATTTCTCAGCAAGGCAGGTCTTTCTCCGAAGGCCCTGAGCCGGGAGGCTTGGTGCTGATGCTTGGACCTGAACTATCTGGTCCTGGCTCCCTGGGGAGGGGGACACACGGTGGTGATGGCATATGAGGACGGCTCACCTTGGCAGGGGCCCCGGAGATGGACAGTCCCACCTGGAAGTTTCCCCTGGTGCCCTCATTGGGAGGCGGCCCTGTGGAAGCCAAGGGGGCAACGAGGTGGCCAACGTCCACAGCGTCTCCGTCGGGAGGACAACTCATGGGCCTGGTTGTGACCCCCCGAGTTACTGCAAGTGCTGTGAGGGAGACAGGTGTGCACGTATGTGCAGGAAGGTGTGCAGGGCATGGCAGCCCAGGTGTCCCAAGGCAGGCCCCACCTGTCACCCCCACTTGCACCCAGAGTCCTTGGCATCGATCCTGTGGAAACCCACCCTCCCTCCTGTAGACCCAGAGGGGAACGCAACTGGTGAGCTCCCGGGACCTGCGCATCTGCCCCGAGGTGCTGCGGCGGGGTCCGGGAATGGGGGCCGAGCTCCCCCGACCGCCAGGAGTGGGCCCTGTACTTTCCCCAAAGCGTGTCCCTTGAAACCTTCCTCCTGAGCCATTCTCTCCTCAGAAGGTTTCCTTGGGCAGGGACGTTTGAGAAAGGTGGCAGGTGTTGTCCACCCGCTGGTTTTTGTACAGAATTTTACTAAGTGTGTTTACCCACCGCCTCCAAGGGGTTCTCCGCAGGAGCCCAGGGTAACTCGACGAGGGGCACTTTATTTCCCAGAGCTTTGTGAGAATTCCTCGTGAGAAAACTGACTGGAAGGTGATTCCGGGAGCCGCGCTGTCTCGGCTGGTGCAGGGCCAGGAGGCCAGGCACCTGGACCTTCCGGGCCTTCCCAGCGAGAGTCCCAGGGCCACTTCCAGAACCAGAGCAGGGAGAGGAAAGGGGGGACCTGCCTGCCAGAGATGCTGAAGTGCGAGCCGGTGTTTGTGACGCCCCTGGAATGCCAGGCGTGCTTGCGGAGCCAGCCTCGAGTGTCCTGGTGGCTGGGTACAAATTAGGGCTTTTCCCTTCCCCCTCTCAGCAGCCCCCCACCAGCAGGGCAGGCCCTGGGGACCCTGGTGAACCTGGCCCGGACTGAGCCACATTCTCATCTGCCATTCCTGACTCCTCACAGGTCCCTCAAATACTTGGGGCCCTTCCTCTGCTCTGGCCACACTGCCAGGTGTCCCTGCACCCTCCCGCCTCGGGCACAGTTATCAGCTGTTCCTGGTCAGGAGCCAGCAGCCCGCAGGGTCAGCCCGTGCTCCGCGCCCGGTGCTGGGCCGAGTGGCCCAGCTGTGTGCAGAGCCCTCGTCACTGCCTACAGAGTCGGCACAACCGAAAGCACTCGGGGTCCTTCCGTTTCTCCACGAGAGCCTGTTGTAGGTGCAGGTGCTTACTGGGCACATCCAGAACTCTTGGTGCGTGCTTTTTATTTTTATTTTTTAAGATTTTATTTATTTGTTTTCAGAGAGGGGGAAGGGAGGGAGAAAGAGAGGGGGAGAAACATCAGTGTGAGGTTGCCTCTTCTGCGCCCCCTACTGGGAACCTGGCCCACAACCCAGGCCTGTGCCCGGACTGGGAATCGAACCGGCGACCCCTTGGTTCGCAGGCTGGCGCTCCATCCACTGAGCCACACCAGCCGGGGCTCGTGTGTGCTTCTCCGTTCAAATGCCACCAGACTTCTCGTCAGTTCCCTGTTCCCAGTTGAGAGCCCACATTTCCCACCACCCAGCTCCTACGTTGCTGCAGGTGAATTTCCTTTAAACCTTCAGCCGTGGGTCCTGTCTGCCCTGCGGTGTGAAGGAGACCCATGGGACAGTCGGGGTTGCCTCAGCGGCTGTTGTCGCTGAGCACGTCGCCACGCAGACCGCCTGCTGGCCTCCGATTGCATTATCGGTGGGCTCGTTACCTATTACCGACGAAGCCAGGGACAAGGCTTGTCATTCCTGATGTCCTGTAACATTTCAATCTTTGTTAGTCCCGTGATTTCATTGCGAACCTCTGCCCTTCTGCAGGCATCAGCTGGTGAACTCATACGTGGAAATATGTCCATGCTCTTATCTCTCATGCCCGTATCCAGGGCCTCCCTAAATTGCCTTTATTTGCAGACAGAGTAGACCATGCTGCCCTTTTAATGGTGCACAGTGTTTGCTGAGAAATGAAATTTTTCGACTGTGAATCCGAGCTATTTTCCATTTTCCTCGGCCTAATTGAATGAGCCGAGGCTTTATCTGCGGCGGCTCCCAACAAAGTGGATGTTCGCTCCAGAATTGCGCAATGCCAAGTGCATTTTGCTTCTTTAATCCTTCCTGATTGTTTCCAGAGCTTCTTTTGCCAGGAGGGGCCCCGTGGGTTGTGGGCGCCGCTTCTCAATAACTGAATTTTTGTTCCCAGGATGGTGAACAGTGACCGGAAGCGCCGTCCCTTCTCTAGAGAGCCGTGGCCCGACCGTCAGAAACGTGATGGGGGAAGCCTCCCTGAAGCCACTGTCTGCCCGGAACTCCCTGCCCTTGGTGGGCGATGGTGGCTGGCCCGGGTCCGCCGCCGACTTGCTCACGTTTCCCACCAGGGCTGGGTCCCAATCCCAGGCAGGATCATTCTCTGAATCTGCATCGACCCCAGATGTACCCGATTAATTACTGATGATGGGGAAACCGGAGGCTTTTCCGCAGCTCCTGGGCCGAGTCGGAAGCAGCAGGAAAACCCGGAGTGGGGGAGGGGAAGGCATGGTGGGCCGAGTAGAGACCCCTGGGAGGGTGGTCTATCACGGCTGGCTGTGTGACATGGCTTCACGCGTGTTTCAGTTTCTCTCTCCTTGAAGAGTCAGCTACCTTTGTGGTCCTGAGGAGGAACGAGGACCTGGTCCAGGTGCTGTGACTTTCAGGGTTGCCGTGAAGTGGTGGTGATGGTTTTATCACATTCCTGGCAGTTTGCAGGTGGAGGAAAGGGGTTTCCTCTGGGGACGGTGGGGCGGGCACAGCGCTCCTGTCCCGTCTCCTCTGAGCTGGGCCACTGAGAGTGTGGGGAAAGGAGGCTGTAGGGGTGGCCTTCACTGTGTAGGCACAAGAAGCCACGGGGAAGTCCTAACGGCCCCTTCGGTGGCTGTTAAAGCTGTCGGGACGGCCTGGGGGAAGAGGGGTTTTGAGCCGGGACGGGGGAACCCTCCTCTGCCAGTTCTCCGGCCGAGGCGAGGCATCTGCGTTGGCCCTGGATTTTGGGACGAGGTTGGGTGGGAGTTGGGGGTGGGGTCGCCGCATGTTTCTCCCCACCCCTGGTCTGACCCCTCAGATGGTGTGGCTGGGATCACTGAGAGGCTTGGGATGGGGACCCGCAGTCACTTTGGGATCTCCTGACCAGCATGATGGGGCTTGTTGGAAGGACACTAGGGTTCAGCCGGCCCAGAGCGCTGGGACCCTGCTCACGCGGGTGGCTCGTCACAGACTCGGGCTCCAGGCCACCACCACCGCCGCCCCCCCCCCCCCCCGCCCCCCTGAGGGCCACACAGCATAGTCACATGGCCGGGCACATTTTTTCTGTTTGCAGAAGTGAGGTACTTAAGTGCAGTGGACAAAGCTGCTGTCCCTTCCCTCTCTGACCTGCCCTAGCTTGGAGTTGTGGCCGAGTCTCGTCCTGGCATCGCCAGGGTCTGGGTGAGGGACAGTGGGCCCGTGTGGGGTGTGTTAGTGAGGTTCTGGTCGCTTCCAGAGCTTCCCCTGTGCCCACTGGGGAGACCCCTCAGCTTTGTCCTGTGACATGGGGGGTCGGGCCATGCTGCGACCCGAGCTCACCTTGCGTGTGGGAAGGAGACACGAAGCTGGACATTCCTGGAGCCAGAGACAGTCTGGAAAATTCTCCCCATTGCCACTCGTGTCCCGCTGTGAGTGGGGAAGTCAGTTCTTATCGAAATCTGGGCAACATGAGGGGTGTGCCCTTTCGGGAATTTACCCGCTAATGCAGGTGGGTGATTATAAACAGAGCGCACTGCTGTCTGGGCCTCTGTTCCTTTTCCTGATGGGAACTGTGGGGAAGAAACGTGGCATGATCCGGGGTTCGCAGAGTGCAGCCTGCAGACCAGCCACCCCTCCGGACGTGAGCCGAGTCTCGTCCCAGCAAAGGGCTGTGCGCCCCGGAGCACCGTGGCCTGCACACAGGGGAGGATGTGCGGCAGGAGCTTCCCACCCAGTTCGTGGTAGAGCTGGATGGGACCTCGGCTTCCGGCCCTGGAGTCCCCGTTGGCCGCCGAGTGCTGTGGCATTCACCCTGTTTGTCACAAAGGATGGTAACACCCCCGTGCCTCAGTAAGAACAGGTACCGCTGGTCAATCCCATCCTCTGCACCCGAGCCGGGCCACCTCTTGGTCTCATGGCCGTGCGGGAAGGTGGCTGAGTTTATTGCCCCATTTACAGGCCAGGAAGCTGAGGCTCGGCTGGTCAAGGGCTGCCCTGGAGGCGGCGTGGCTCCGAGGCAGGGGCTGGGTTCTGATCTCAGGCCTCCGGGCCCCTTTCTAGGGCCCTCCCTGCAGGTGGACCTCGAGGGCCGCCAGCATCAACTCTGACCTTCCCGAGCAATCCAAGTGCTAACGAGTCTGGCCTCTCCTGTGCCCTCGACGTGACTGGGAGCAGAGTTGGCTTCATGGGCGCGTGCCCTGTGCGGTGGCTTAGGCCCCACGCTGGCTTAATGCCCTGTCGCCGATGTGAGATTCTCCCCAGTTTTGAGTGAAGGGCTCAGTGTTTTCTGTGCGGGCCCCTGCAGGGGTGTCTGTGGGGCCGGACCCTGGCCTCTCTGGAAGCTGTTCCTGCCAGCTGGACCCTGTTCCTTTGCAGGGTGCCCGCAGACTTCTTGTGGGGAATATTCCAGAATGTTGTCTCCTGGAAAACCTGGTGCTCCGTGTGGCTGGCCAGCACCCGAACTGCCTTCCTTGAATGTGTTTGCAGAGCAAATCACTGCAATGCTGGAGACAGGAGGAGGCCCTTTACCTCCACGTGGGCAAATCCAACAGGACCAGCAGCCCCTCTGGAGCCCTTGGGGAGGGGGTGGGGGTGACGTAAGCCTGCCTTTGGTGATTTGTGCAGTGACTGTCCGATAAGGAGCCTGGGCCCATTTTATCGGGGACAGGGCATCCTCCCCGGTGGCGCCCGGGAATTAGCTGGTCTATCTCCCCATTTATCAAAGTAGGGTGAGGCAATCGGGCAGGGCAGCGTGGTGGCTTCGCTGTCCCCCGGCCTGTGGGGCCGCTGTTCCTGCCAGCTTACCCAGGGTCCCCAGGGTCAGGGCGGCTCCCCGCAGGGAGAACCCAGGTCTCCAACCCCGTCCCCTCCCAGGGTCCGACCTGCATGGCTGGCCACCAGCCAACAGCGCTGAGAGTTGTGCCTGGGGACAAGAAGGAGCCGGGATTGGGGAACAGCTCTGGAGTTGTGGCCGGATCAAGTTTGGTGTGAGGCGCTGGGGAAGGTGGCACGTCCTACAGAGGGTGACACCCATCTGCCCTGCTCTTGGTACAGTGTGAGGGGAAGAGCTCGGCCCCCCTGCCCTGGGCAGGGACCCTGGCAGACCTTGTGGCTCCCGTGGAGTTTATGTCAGAAACGAGGCCCTGTGACTCCCCAGCTGGGGTCAGAAAGGGCAGTCTGGCTTCCACTCGGCTGTCTCTCTGGGCTCATCCTGGGGACCCGTCCTCCCTGTTGTGAGGAAGCCTGAGCCACCCCAAGAGGCTACATGTGGTTCTGGCCGACAGCCCATGAGGCCCCTGCCACCAGCAGCTTCACCCGGCAGCCATAGGAGGAAACGTGCCACAGATGGTTCTGCCCCCCGCCTTTGGGCCGCCCCCGGCTGAGGTGGTGGTGTCGGTCCCTGCCGTGCGTGTCCCGATCCTGACACACAGGCAGCATGGCGGCAATGCATGGTGGGTGGGGTTTGAGCTGCTCAGTTTGGGGCAGTGTGTTCCGCAGACAGACAAACCAGAGCGGGAGGGGAAACCGTCATGCCTAAGAGGGGATGTCTGTGTCAAGGGGCCCCTGGCCTCCCTGGGTCCCTTGCTTCTCCACGGCGTAGAGGCTGGACTTACTCGATGACCCTGACGGATGATCAGGGGACCGGAGCCAGCCCTTCTCTTGGGTTCTGCCGCAGAGGCCCTGCCATCTGCTCTTTGCTCGGTTGCCTGCCGGGCGGGGTTTGTCCCCACGGGGCAGCAGGGCTGGTTTCCCAGAGCGACCTTGACGGGCTCTCCCTGCAGTCGCACCACCTTGATGTCGTCCAGTGCAGCCACGGTCGGCCTCTGGCCCACGGAGTGGCAGTGAGGAAGCTGGGCTGCCTTAGAACGCCACGTCTGCAGTGATGTGTTACGGCCCTGGCGAGAAGCACTTGGAACCCTCCCCAAGGAGACGGGGGCTTGTCCCCACTGGGCGGAGCAGGGCGAGCATGGGGACAGGGCTCCAGGCCCAGGATTTGGGTGGTAGCCATTCAGCAGGAACGCTGTCATCGTCCTCTAGAGCAGGCCCAGGAGGGTGGCCCTCTAGGAGACCACAGTTCCCTTGTGGCACTTAGTTCAGCTCTTTCCGGTGACTCGAGGGGCAGACCTGAGGACAGGGCCTACAGGGAGAAGCAGAACTGACAGGAGCAAAGTCCCGGGGGGCCTGGGTGGTGAAGCCGTTTCTGCAGGAGGAAGTCCCACCCACCCACTCTCACTGTCCATCTTTGCTGGTCTCTCTAGGGGAGAGCGCTGTCTCTCCCCTGCCCCGTGAGACACTGGCGACAAGACCCACAGGGCCATAGCTGTCCGCTAGCTGGGGCCAGGGAAACTTGCGGGTGGTCGTCCCTCAAAAGATGGAGTTGTCAGTGGAGAGGCAGCTCTGAGAGAGGCTGGTGGTGGCTATGTGCGGGCCTGGCTCTGAGACCAGTGAGGCTTTTGGTGGCTGGGGTGCACGTTTGGGGGGTGTGGTGAGAAGAGGCTGAGTGTTGTCAGGGGTTTGGGAGTCCAGGCTGAAGAGCTGAAACTTTAGATTATAACATGCTGGTTGTGCAGCTGAAGAAAATAAGAAACCAGAGAGGGCAAGTGATTTAGCCAATGGCACACAGCACTTTGGTGGCCAACTGGGACAGGGAAGGGCATTCTACTCCTCAACCCTGAGCTGTCTGCCCAGGGCTGACAGCCGGGGTCCCCAGCCCCTGACCCAGAAGGTGGCCTTGGAGGTGAAGTCTGGGCTGAGAGTGGAGCCTGCAGAGCCCCGGGGCCTGGGATGGGTGGGGACATTTCCGAGTTGTCTTCCATCGGCCTTGATATCAGGCACAAGTCCTTTGCAAAACAGGAAGAGGTCTCTTTGGGCCTGACATGAAATAGTACTGCTGTCACCTTGGATTGAAGATTAGACGTGTCCCCGAGGGGCAGCAGACTGAAAGAGCCGGCGGCGTCAGCGCAGCCGGGCTCAGCCCCGGAGCGCTCCGCCGAGAGCCGACCCTCGGCCGTGAAAACCCAGAGTCCGCCGTGCGCGCGCCTGGCAGCAGATGGGACGGAGGCAGGGTGCGATCCGTCTTCCTTTCAGACGGATTTCCTGTTTCTCGGGGAGCTGGAGAGGGCCCATCTGGTGCTCAGATCGTGGGCCGAGATAGCCGCCTCCGGGTCACGGCCCCCCACTCGACGTGTCCCCGCAGCCACACGCCCGTGTCGCGGCCGCGGCGGCGCCCGGCCTCCACAAATGGGAGCCATCAGGCGGCCTCCCGCTCGGCGGAAGCTTCCGGAGGTGGGGTGGGGGGCGCCGCCGCCGCCTTTCATCTTCCCTCCACTTCCTTTCCGGGCACCTGGCTTCGCTCACAGTCATTTCATTACTTTTTTTTCCTTCAAAGACTCTTTCCAACTTGTGCAAATATGTGCAAACATCCACAAGCCTGTGCACGTGTGTGTGCACGCACACGGGCCCCACGGCCTTGCTCGCTGACCAGCTCGCTGCCTCTAGACTCTCCAGGGGCCCCCCAGCCGGGCAGCGGCCCCCAGGGCTCGGGGTTGAAGGAAGGCCTGGGGCACCCATTTCTCCCGCAGAGCCGGGTTCCCTGCTGCCCGCCTCGTCCCCTCCCCTGAGCCTCCGTTTCCCTGTGGGCATAACCGTGCCTCCTCCTGCGGGTTGTTGTGCAGCCACGCGAAGCATTTAGGGGCACTCTGCTTGTTCTGCCCGACTCATCCTTACATCCGCTCCAGCATCGTGGGACGCAGGTGTGGGGAGAGGTGCCTTGGAGCTGGAGGGGCTGTACCCTCCGGGATCCCGGATGCCAGATCTCCTCACCTGCTCCAGGCCCCCCGCCCCCCCCACCTCCCGGAGCTTGTTCTTCTGCAAGAGGGGGTGGGGGGGATGGGACACATGGATCCTCTTCTCTTCCGGGGAACTGATGGGGGATAGCAGCTTCTGCTGTGATCACATCTCAGGCGTATCCCCTCCCCCCCGCTTATGAGATCTCCTGTCCCCCAAATTGCATCCAGACAGCGGCGGTAGCAGGCATCTCTCTCTTCCAGCCCAGGGGCCCACCAGCCGCCAAATGGGGCGTTTAATTGGAAGGAGAAGCTGGCAGTCTGCCCGGAAATCCTGAAGAAAGGCCCCCGAGTGGACCTGTTTTTAAACCCTTGCCACACACCTTCAGCACATATTTCTGTCTCAAATGCTTCGAGGAGTTCTTGAGGCCACATGAGAATTGAAAGCACCAACCTAAGGCTGCGCAGTGCCGGCCCCAAACCCTGGGGCGAGTGCTGTGTGGTCCTCAAACCTGACCACTTGGCAGAGATGGGGAAACTGAGGCACTTCGGAGCAGGCCTCCGGGGGCCCATTGAAGGCTTCTCTGTGAAAATCACACCGAATGCCCACCTAACGTCTTCTCCCCAAATTCTGAAGTCCCAGCATCTTAGGGATGTCATCCCGAATTCGTCCCCACCTCGTTGGTCCTGCTGGCGGGTTCCTGAGTCTTTGAAAGGCATGCGTAAGCTGGTCAGTGATGAAGGAGTGGGTGGCTGGTGCAGAAGCTCCCTCCCGAGGCCCTGCAGCTTTACCTGCCACTCAGGTGGGCATCTCGCTGCAGAAGAACCCAGGGTGCGGAGTCAGGGCCATCCGTGGGCAGGAGAGACAAGGACGGAGGGGCACGGCTGGAGGCAGCTGGTCAGAGGTCCAGGCACAGAGCCCCCAGGTGGTCAGTGACTTGGTGACTGTGGGCAAGTGACCAGACTTCCAGCAGCCCTGGCTTCTTCCTCTGTGGGGCAGGGACAGCCACACCCCCTTTGTCAGGTGTGGGGAAACAAAACGGGACAGGGCGTGAGGGCAGAGGGCTGCCCCACACCACTCAGAGAGGCGGCGGCCCGTCAACCCAGGGGCCATCTCTGTCGGTTCGGGGGCTTCCCAGCCCTGCCCCTGAGCTGTCCAACTCCGGGCAAATTCCACTGCCTGCACCTCAGGGTCCTCACCTGTGAAAGGGGACAGTGACAGGCCTGCCTTGCAGAGCTGCGTGGGGCCATGGACCAGCCCACCTAGAGCACCTGCAACAGTGCCTGGGAGGCACCCAGCGTGGGCTGACTGTGACTGGTGTCCTGATGGCGGTGACGGCGGTGGTGGTGGTGATGGTGGGGGCTGGTGAGGATGAACTAAGCACTTGCTACGTGCTGAAATCTGTCCTAGGCTTGGGTATCACAGTGAGCAAGACAAACGTGGTCTCTGCCGTCCTGGGAGTCAGCCTGAGCAGCGGGGGAAGCCAGGGAGTAAGTAAACTAAAAATAAATGAAATTATGTCACAGAGGGAAGAACTAGAGAGCCATGTGACGGGAGGGGCACCCCAGCAGGCCCCTTGGAGAAGGTGACATCTGGGTGCATTAGGAGGGGTGAGTGTTAAGGACAGCCCCCCCCCTTCCTTCTCTGAGCTCCTTCCGTCTGTGTTTTGATCCTTCGCTGCGACCCTGACCTGACCTCCGCTGTGGCTTCCTGGGTCTGTGGTCTTGGACAGGCTGTGCCCGCTCTCTAGGACACGGTGGTGCCGGCTGTAGAGTGTATGTGACGTGCGGCCAGACGTTCTTTTGGCTTCTCCCGTCTCTCAGATCCCAAGTGATGTGGGCCTATACTCATGGCCTTGATCTGAAACCGAGTAATTGGCAATGAACGGTCAGCACGAGGGGCCCGGGAGGGTCCAACGGCTCGGTGCACAGCTGTTCTCGGTGGCTCACCTGCAGTGGGGCTGGCCGCAGGAGTAGTGTCCCCTAGATGAAGCTGTCTTTGGAACCTCCTGTAGGTCACCGGCCGTGACGTCTTCTGTTTAAAAGGCAGCAGCCGGTGAAGGGCGCGCACTGAGGCTGAGGGTCAGGGAGGAGGCTGGAGCCCCTGCCCCAGGAAGGCCCCGCTTCGGGGGAAGCCAGCATATGGAACCCATTTGGGGAATTCTTTCTGCATAAACCACTTTTTCCAGGTAAGACACACACCAGGATTGACTGTGAAAGATGAAATAGCTCTCTCGCTTAGCCTGCTACGTTTTTATGGATCTTATTAAACGCAGGCCCTCCCTGGGCTGGGAAATTGAACCCTCTTTGAGCGGTCCCTTCTCAAGAGGTGGCATTGGCCCAGAGGAGGGCCAATTATAGCCTCCCGTCCTCGCCACCTTCCAGGACCTCCCAGACCCTCTGAATGCTCGGAAAATGTGTGGTCCACAGAGTGGCTTTGATCACTCATGCCAGCAGAGCGTCAGGCCTGTTTCCAGGCCCGAAGCAAGGGCTGGTCAGAGTCCCGGGCCGAGGGTGGGAGGGCCCTGAGGACCCAGGCTTTCAGACCCCGTTGAGCCTTAGCGCTCTCCTCTCATACCCTATCACCCACAGATCCCTGATGCGAGCCAGACGAAAGTGCTCGGGGTAGGGATGCCCACGTGGCCCCCAGCTCACCCCCACAGCCGCGGCTGCGCTGGCCACCAGGTGACGGGCGGGGTGTGACCGCTGCATGGACGGTCAGTGGGCTTTAGTGTGAGCTTGGGGTGTCAGGTTTGTCTTGTCATTTCGGTCACAAGAGCCAAGTGCGGTGGATGCCACTGCATTTCACACTGGAGGGGACCCGGGCACAGAGGAGCAGAGGGACTGGCCCAGAGTCACCCCGCCAGGCTGGGAGCAGGGTGCCTGGGTCCTTACAGGAGCCCAGATGCATGGCTGCCTCTCTGGACTGTGGCTGGGGGCTGCTGAGGGGCCCAGAGCTGTGCCCCCCACTCTGCAGTGGCCTCCCTCTCGCACCGGGGTCCCCGTCCATCGGGGTCTCCATGACACAGTTTCCTTCTCGTGTTCGGATGAGTGGGTCCCCCCCAAACCCCTCTCCCAGCAGGCAGGGACTCTGTGTGCCAGCTCCATGGAATGTCCTCCGCCAAAGCGCTAGCCCACGGCTCTGGGGACCCCAAGCCATCTCTGTTTTGTTCTCTCTTACACTTTGGGTTTGTGCTAATAGTTCGTTTTAAGAGGTTCATTGATCAAAACTAGTTTACTGCCCTCAGGGTTATTCCTTTGTGAAGGAGGCATGGGCCTGGTCTTTCTGGAAGGGCTCTGGTCATGCCCAGCACCCCAGCTGGGCCCGGCGGGCCGTACCCACTTCTTTCGGAGGCCAGGTTCAGGGTCGCCGTGTACGCACGGCACAGCCTGCTCCTCCCAGGTGCCCAGTCCGATGCAATCCGGCACACGGGCACGGCCCCACAGCCCCCCGCACGCTCAGGGTCCAGAATGCCTCCATCACCCCGAAGCTGTCCTCCCTCTAGGGCTGATCCCAGCTCTTTTCTGTGTCCATAATTTAGCCCTTTGCAGAAAGTCATGTCCAGAGAATCACACAGTGAGGGGTCCTTGGAGTCTGTCTTCTTCCGCTTCACGCTGTGCCCCTCGCTCCAGCCGTGCTTCCAGGGGCACCGTTGGTGCCTTCGTTGGCCGGGTGGCTTCAGGGAGGAAAGCGGGGGGACTGTACAGACCGAGCCGCCAAGCTCTCTCAACGGCACAGTGAGCTCGGTGCGGTAGCGTGCGGGGTGTGTGTGTGTGGGGGGGCTGGTGGTGGTGACAGTGGTGTCTTCGTGGGGCCGATGCCAGACGCGAGCTGTTGGGAGTGTTGGTGGCCTCAGTCTCTGAGCTGTGGACAGAGGGCTGTCCGCAGGAAGTCCAGAGGGAGCGGGCCCCAGGGCTGGTTCGCCCGGCAGCTCCACAACGTGGGGGTTGTGGTCCTTCCTCTGGTTGCAGGACAGCGACAGACCCTTCTGGCGCCACCGTGCAAATGTCCCAGGCAGGAGGGGCACCTCCGTGACATTTCCATTTGTAAGTGAGGAAACTCTTCCTGTAGCGCTGTCCAAGCCTAGCAAACGTCTCAGGTCTCACCGGTCAGGCTATGTCACCAGAAGATCAAGATGAATGGCCCCCGGGCCAGGAAGGAGCCCACAAGGCACAGAGCCGCCAACACCTGGGCCACACTGGGCACCACCTGTAAGGAGTGGGGGCACCCATGGAGCAGGCAGCCTCGGAGTCTGCCAGGGGATGTGGGTGCGAGCGCCCAGGGCAGTGTGACTGCACGGGGTCCTCTGCACCCACCCAGCTGGGCAGCAGAGAAAGGGGTCACCGCCAATGCCAGCGGGCTGTGGCAGGTTCTTCCCGCTGCCCTCTGAACTTCAGAGTGGGCAGCCTGCTCTTTAGATGTTCCCCAAAGGAGGGGGTGCAGATGAGCACTGTGGGAGGTCGGCATGCTTTCTCCCCCCCGCCCCCCATCTCTCCCCGTCCTCCCTGCACTTCTCCATCCCTCCTTCTGAGTAACACAGGAGAGCGCTTGCTCTGGGCCGGCCCTGTGCTGGGTCCTGTGCCCCAGGCCCCCACCCTCGTTAGGGTGCGGAGGCATGGACCCCCTTAGGGCTTTACCTGTAATTATGTGCACACCTCCAGGTAAAGCGCGGCCTTCCAGTTCTTCATTTGAAAGCTGTGCGGATAAGCCCTTACTTTCCAAGCCTCTGATGCAACCCTGCCGTGGATGGAGCAACTTCCCTACCATCACTCGCTGTGTCTGATGAAGACGCATGTGAGCCGGAGCTGCAGGAACGTGAGCTCCGTGGTGTGCCGCCCTTTGTCTGGAGCCCCGGCTCTTCTGGTCCGTGAGGACAGAGCTGGTGGGCCCAGCGAGATGGGAGCAGACTTTGCCCACCTGGGCATTCTTGGGCCAGACCTTTCGGATGGTTCTGAAACGCCAGGCTGGGTCTGTGGCTGGGAGCCTCCAGCCTGGGGTGGTGTCGTTTGAGGGTTATCAAGGCTAAATTCTATGCCTGATTGGCTGATCCCTTTGTTAGCAACCTTTGGGAAAAATGAAGGGTCCTTTGGGCTGCAATGGAATTTTCAGGAACAAAATTGACCCAGAAAGAATGTTTCCTTGAACCTGACCAGAGAAGTCATGGGCTGCCGCTTCTGGGGTTCACGTGGAGAGGTGTGATGTCCACACTGAGTCACATGGGAAAAAGCAGGCGAGTGTCCATCGTGACCCCGTTCAGACATACTTCAGTTGGTGAATGCCGCTCGGAAGCTGGGACACTGTCGGCAGGGGCTGGGGAGGGCTGAAGGGACGTGGATTTCAGTTTTCAAATGTTAAAAACGAACGCAGTGTGGACGGACCAGAAGCTGGGGCGGGCCGGGAGCCTGGGTGTTCGTCGCTCTGTCTCACTGAGCATAACTGGCTGTGTCCGGGCAGCCTCCCCTTCTTCTAGGAGAATGTGGGGAGGCAGGAGCGTGGCAGATTGCCTTGGGACAATGGGCCCCTCTCCTGTCGGGTGGCTGCCGGGCCCCAAACAATAGGCCGGGGCTGGGCCCTCTCCTGCTGCCCACGGCCTGAGACAGATGCCCGGGAGCCCCCTGTGGGTGCCCTGGAGGTGACCTTTCTGGAGCTGCCCTGTCACTCTGAGGAGGAACCCTGGAGAGGGAGGGAGGCGAACAATGGGGGCCTCATGCCAGGCGCCCGGCCTCTGGCACGGGTTGGGGGCTCCCCGGGGAGGGCACAGCCCGGCAGGTGCTGCTATTGTGTGGGGGCATGGGGGCCTTCCCCTGGGGTCTCCCGGACCGCCGGCAGGACAGGCTTGGGGCTGGAGGCCCTCTTGTCGTCCAGAGAGGACCCAAGTTGCTGATTTGGCCGGCCCCATTCAGTCCCGACAGGCCCAGCCCAACCCTGCACTTGGTCTCTAAAACTGTCATTCAGAAAAGCAATCACTGGTGGCCGGCCCCAGACAGCACCGGGCTTTCGAGTGTCAGGTTTTACGACCAGACCTGCCTGGCTTGGACGGGACAGTCCTTTCTGAGCTGGGGCGCAGGGGTGGGGGGTTTCGGGAGGGACGTCAGCTCAGGAGGGTGCGGGCAGCCTGGGGTTTTTGCTGAGCATCTTGCTCTGTGAGAAGAAAACAAGCCACAGCTCAAGCTGACAGCAGCCGAGGAGTGGGCCCTCCACTCGAGGGCGGAGCCGTGGCTGGTGTGTGCATGCGTGTGCACGGGTGGGCGTGCATGTGCACTGTGCTGGGATTTCCCCCGTGATTATGCATAGCAGCTTTATTTGGGATAGCCCCCAACTGGAAACAACCAAAGCAGATAGGTGAGCAGGGAAGCAGGGTGTGGCACGCATGCACCAGGAAGCACTCTTCGGCAGTAACAGGTGTGAACAGTCCATACACACGACTTGATGGGTCACGTGTTGCTTTCTCAGGCCGTCCGGTACATCCTACCGCAGACTCAGGGGCTCCAGCGACGGAGGTTCATCTCTCAGTTCTGGCGGCTGGACATCCGAGACCAAGGTGTCTGCAGGGCCCGTTTCTTCTGAGGTCTCTCTCCTTGACCTGCAGATGGCCGCCCTGTCTCGAGGCCCCACACGGCCCCCCGCTGTGAACCTGCATTCCTGGGGTCTCTTTGTGTGCCCACGTGTCCTCTTCTAAAAAGACACCAGTGAGGCTGGGCCAGGGCCCACCCAGCAGCCTCGTTTTAACCCAGCCACCCCCCTAATGCCCTGTCTCCGAGCCCAGACGCATTCTGAGGCTCTGGGGTCCGGATGCCAACATAGAAACCCCGGGGGATGCGTTCGGCCCCTGGCAGGTCCTGGGTGGTGGGCTGAGCGAACAGAGCCAGTTTCAATGTCCCGTGCTATGGGGCCCCACATCTGTCCCATTCGGAACAACTCAGAGAACGGGCGCACAGAGCCATGCTTGTTGGGCGATGGACGGTGGGCGTGGGGGTCACCAGCAATGGGCGAGGTAAGAGAGACCCTGCGGGTGCTGCCCCTTCTGTGTCTTGGCTGCGATGGTGCCGGGGATTCTGCAAACGCTTGCTCAGGTGGCCTTTCTGAGAACCTGCTGCGGGAGGACACCGTCACCTGACCTCACTGGTCGGGAGACACAGTCTCCGAGAGGCACTGCCTGGCCGAGCCGCTCAAGTTCTTCGAGCCCCACGTCAGCTCCGTGGGATGTCACGGCTGAGTCCTTTCTCCTTGCCAGCCACCCAGGGGCCATTCCTTTCCCCACCCCGCTGGCTCTGTGACTGGGGACGTGACTTAGCCGAGCACCCGCCTGCATGCTGCTTGGGCTGCCTTGGGGGTGGGGCGGGCGTCGGCACCTCTGACCACGCACTGGGAATGTGGCCGGATGCCCGTCGTGGTTCCCTCGGGGACCCTGAGTGTGCCCTCCCTCACATACCTCAGATGTCTTGCTCCGAGATGCGTTTCTCCCTTTTGGGCTGCCGACCCAAGCCCCTTGTCTCATTTTGAGGGTGACCCACCTGAGGACATGAGCCACCGTGGGACTCCCTCACCCTATAAGTTGGGCAGAACAAGCCGTGGCCCCAAATCCCATGGGAGTTGACCCCAGTCAGCAGCAAGTGGCCCCGCTGGGGTCCCGGTGGGTTTGGAATAGCAGGAAAACAGACTTTTAGGGCTGGAAGGGCCATCAGGAACGAGCCCTCTGCGCAGGCGTGGAGGCCCAGAGAGAAGGGGCTTGTCAGGGTCACCGTGGGTCGGGGTGGAGCTGCGTCCAGAGCAGGGAACGATGCCTGGCCTGGGGTGCGCAGGCCTTTGCCCCTTGGTGCCTGGGGCCAGCGTGGGGCCCAGGCACCAGGTGACAGCTAATGTTTCTGTAGGGACTTCTGCTCTGCCCATTTAGAAACACAGTGACCCGATGGGCGGGCAGCGTGGGGACATTCAGCATTTTTGCGCACCGTGAGCCCGAGTCCAGAGGCTTGTTCACGGCTGCCCAGGGTCTTGTAGGACCATCACCCTCGGTCCAGGCGGGCCGGGTGGTGGGCGGGCCTAAAAGGGTCTCAGGTGGGAGGATGCTGCTGGGAGGGGAGCACCCGGCACGTTAGGGGAGGCCTGGACCCACGTTGGCTTGGCTGGGTCCCTGGAGACCCCCACTCAGGCCGCTGATGGGAGGGAGAGCAGCCCAGCCACCTGAGGCCATGGGAGAGCAGGCACCCCTTCCCCACCCCCCCCCCCCACCCCGCTCTGGCAAATGCTGGCGACAGTGGACTGACTGACTCTGGTGGCACAGATGTCCAGGGCAAATCTTGCCTGACCCGCTGGGGCAGCATCGAAGCCGGAGGCAAGAACCAGGACTCCTGTCTCAGAGCCCAGGCCCAGCTCCGAGTGGTGACCCCTCAGCTTCCCAGCCTCAGTTTCCTCCCAAAGTGGGGGTGAGTGTGCTCGAGATGGAACAGGTCTCCGTGCTGTGCCCGGCACTGGCACGGGACAAGTGTCGGCTCTTTCCCTTGGAAGAAGAGCCGGGCCTGTCTGCGCTGGGGACACTGTCTGGAACGTGGGAGAGACCTGCCTCCCGCGTGGTGCTGGGGGGAGGGGTGGGTCACTGAACCCATGTTTTTGGGGGATGAGTGTGCACCATGAAAGGGGTGCTCGGTGTCCCCACACCTTTCTGTCTGCTGTGGGGAGAGGCTGCCTCTGGGGCCTGGCTGGCCGAGGGTGGTGTCCCCGTAGACGTGGAAGGAAGGCACTCCCCCAAGACTGGGTGCTGTGTGGCCCGGTGACAAAGGATCTTGTTCCTGTTGCTTCAGCTTCCTCATACGTAGCCAGGGACATGGAAGTGACCTGCATCTGGGACCTTCAGCTCTGGTAAGCTGGGCCTGCTGGCCGCTTTGTCGGCAGAGGGGCTGTGTGAGGGGCTGGCTGCTCCACGGGCTGAGGAAGGGCCTGGATGGGATGGCCAGACGCAGCGTGGCTGGGCCTGGACAGTGGGTCCCTGTGCCTCGTAGCCTGTCCAGCCGGGCCAGCGTCAACCAGCCGGCCTCGGACAGGCAGGCCGATTTGCTGGCGGGTCTCCTGCTCTGTGAGACGTTTGTCCCCCTCCTGCCCCAGGCCGCCTATGACAAGTGGGCTTTCAGTGGATATGACAGCCACTGGTGGGGGTCCCTGGCCCCAGTCCACGTCTCCACAGTTGACTTGCTCAGGGTTCACTGGCCCGAAATAATGTCCCCAACGCGCGTCAGCGGATGGGACATGCGGGGTGGACGGTTTGTGTCTGTCCCCTCCTTTTTCATACATTAAACATGCGTTACTGGGTTCCTACCCCGCTCCTCTGACAGCTGTGGAAAAATAAAGAAAATTCAGTTTGAACTTAAAAAGCCGGGCTTAATTTATGTCCTGCACCTTTGTCTGCCCCCTCTTTTCCCTCTTCCGATGGAAAGGCCCCAGGGAGCGGGAGACAGAGGCCCTGCCAGCCCACGTGGCCCCTGGTGCCCGGGCCTTAATGGGGGCGCCCAGTGGCCAACACGGAGGGGAGTTTTCAGATGGAAATTCGCGGAAACAATGCAATCATCTGTCCCGCAATCTGTTTTGAAGGGAAAGAGGGAGTGGATAGGAGGGGAGAGCCGTTTTCTAGTTTTCTACGGGGAGGTGGCCTTCGGGGCGTTTCATAGGGAAACACAGATGCCATGAATACTGATGGGGACGCCGGTCTGGGAGGGTGTTTAACATTTTTCTGAGTTGTAAAGGCAAAGTGTTTTAATGACACAGGGAAACACATGTTGGTGGGAGGGGCCCGGCTCATTCTGGTGTCGTTAACTGCCTCTCATCTTCCTCTTTCTTTTTTCTTTTCTTTTCTTTTCTTTTCTTTTCTTTTCTTTTCTTTTCTTTTCCCTCTTCCCTCCCTCGCTCCCTCTCTCTCTCCCCTTCATTTTTGGGTTAATCTCTTTCAAAGGGCCCTGCTCTGTGCTGAGGAGCACGGAGGAGAAGGCGGCCCAGGCCAGGTGAGCATCTGGAAACCAGACAGTGGAAAGGGCTGTGTGGGGGCTCGTCGTGGGGGCTGGGGGCACGTGAAGCATTTTCCTCATGCCCCTTCCCGGCCCCCCGACCCTGCGGAGGGAGGGGCCTGCTTTTCTGGAGCACTGGCCTCCCGCCTGAACCTCGACGGTTCTAAGTCTGGGCAGAACGGTTGTGCTAACAGAGGCCACAAGCGTTTATGAAGCACCACCTGCATGCCAGGGGTTGGGAACACAGAGGTGGTTCTGACATGCTCCCTGTCCTCAAGGGGCTGTTGGTCTGAGGGAGGAGGCAGCAGGTCCAGCGGAGGACGGCATCACGACCGGTGGGGAGGGCTCCCTGCCTTGAGCGCCCTTGGAGTTGGGTAGCTGGGCCCGAGAGGCAGGTGCTGGGGCCTGGGTCTGGAGCTTCTCATCCAAGGCAGCACGCCCGGTGCCGCCTTCTGCCTTCCCCGGGGCCTTGCCGAGTTTTGCTGGGACAGACAAGGAGGCAGAGAGTGACAGACCCAAGTGGCGAGGTCAGGATGGAGCCTGAGCCTGTCTAGGGCAGGGTCACCCCACGCTTGCTGGTGCAGCAAAGTCCACCGAGGTCCTCCGACAAGTCAGCGCAGGTGGACGCCTGGCTCGCACCTGCTCGGGCAGCTCCCCCAGGGGCCCTGGGCGGGAGGCGCTGCTGGGATGGGCGTGCTCCGCACAGGAGACAGAGGCGGGGTCGCCGGCCCACGGCTGCAAAGCTCAGGCTTGGCAGAGGCGTGTTTTGTTGTTTTCTCTCCAAACTGTGGTAAAATATCACATGGCACACTGCTCCTCACTGGAACTGGCACATTAAACACACCCACAGTGTCGTGTGAGCATTGCCACCATCTGGACCGTGACTTTGTCACTGGCTCCCACAAAACTCTGCACCCAGCAACCAGCAGTCCCCAGCCCCAGGGCGCTCCCGAGGGCTCTCCATCTCTGCGGTCTGACCCCTGCAGGGACCCCTGTGGGTGGAGTCACTCAGGGTCTGTCTTCCTGTGTCTGGCTCGTTCACTCAGCACAACGTCCTCGAGGTCCAGCCACGCTGTGGCAGGAGTCGGAACGCCCTTCCTCTTCAAGGCCAAATGATATCCCGCCTTGTGGATGGCCCACACTTTGTGTGTCCGTTCATCCGAGGATGGCAGAACCATTTTTAAAAGGAACTGTGCTCTTCCCCAGACACGCGTGGAGGGCGGTCGGAGCAGGCGCCCAGGCAGATCCCCTGGAAGCTGTGGCGGCGGCGGCGGCGGGGCTCTCCTGCGCATGCCCAGTGCTCAGATGCCACTCAAGTCCCAGTAGGGCCCACGGTGCGGTCACTGGCTCTGGCTGGTCGCTGTTCCCTTCACCAGCACTCAGCTGCTGGGGGTAGGGGTAGGGGTGGTGCGCTGCTTTGGCGCCTCCTGTATACAGGCCTTGTTCTAGGCCCAGGTGGGGATTCAGAGAGGAGTAAACCACCGCCCCCTAGTGGGGAGGAAGGGCAGGTGTACCCACATATGTGTTCTTTCAGCAAGTATTGAGTGCCTTCTGTGTACACCAGCACCAGCACCTGGAATCATCGGTTCCGACTTCCACCCCTGACCTGGGACAGGCTCTCCTCGACCTCCCCTGCTCAGGGAGGGGTCGGGGTGAGCAACTTCCTTGGTTGCCACGGGGACAGCCGGCAGGTGTGCCTGCTTTCACACTCAAGCCAACGTGCCCCTCTTAAGGCAGGGCGTCACCTTAAGTCAGTCGCTGGCAGTTGCGAAGTGCGGACTGTGTTCCCAGGCATAGCACGAGTGGGCATCCGCTGACCCTGCAGGGACATGGGGCAGCTGTTTCCCCGCCCCCACTCTACTCCCAGCTGTGTCTCCCCAGGGCTCCTACATCCTGGTCTCCTCCAATGGCTTCTTCAGTGGGAAAAGCCCTGAGCCCCAAACAGAACTGGCAGGGTACCTGAGAGTCATCCCAGGTGCTTCTCAACCCGCTACCCTTGGGGGCCTGTGTGGCTGACATCCAGGTGGGCTTCCTGGAGGGGGTCCCCTTCTCTGGGTAAGTGACAGGGAACAGGGAAGGCACAGTGCGCTCCCATCCGGGCCAGTCTGAGTCTGTGCACCTGCACCTCGCTGACCAGGAGTCCTGCCTGGGGGCGGCGGGCTGCTTGAGGCAGGGGGCACCAGGGTGGGGCACTGTTTGGAGCTAGACAAACCCCTATTTCCCCGCTTACATAAAGCTGTGTGACCCTTACAGACATTTTACCTCTCTGCGCTTCAGCCCCCGCGTCTGTAAAATGGGTCTGAAGTGTTGCTGGTGCCTGGCACGTAGCCAGAATGCCAGCCATTAGAAGAACAGAGATGTGCCTCCTTAGATGCAGGGACCCTTCACGGGAGCTCAGGGAAGCATGCTGGGTGGGGTCTCAGGGCAGCGGGCTGCTCTGGCCACGAGCTCAGCTCTCCTGGACCCTTCAAGGCAGCCCCCACACCTCCTCCTCAGGGAAGCTCTCCCTGACTGACTGACCAGGACAGACCTTATCCTGCCCCCGTGGGCCAACTCTACCTGTCACCCCCTCTTCTCTCCGTGGGCAGGAGCCTGTCAGGTTACTCCCTGTCACTCCCCATCAGCACCACTTCCCCATGGTGCTGGGGACTTGCTAACATAAAGGGTGGGGATCTTGGATGACATTCATGTTGATGGATGGGCCACTGGGTGGCAGGAGCTGATCCCCTGGGACTTGCCTGTTGATGAGCTGGTGAGAGTCTGCGGTTCTCAGGCCCCAGGTCTGGGTCAAGAGGCATGACCTGGGAATGGCTGCTGCCTCGGTTTCCCCATCTGTCAATCAGGGC